>JAMKCH010067269.1:0-172216 GCA_023653785.1 Ophioderma brevispina | reverse complement strand
TTGGTATTACCTGGGGGAAGTTTTCACCAGAAGTCCTCGGTTTACCCACAATAGACATTATCCTAGCCTCAGACTGTTTCTATGACACAAAAGGTTAGTATTTTGTCTATCAAGATGATTTCACTATTATAAAATAAACCTTGCACAAATCAATGCATTCTGGTTGGTTTAAAGCATGTTACATGACATAAAATTAATATTTGTTTAATGAACCATATGTTTGGTAATTCTGTGTTTATGGCTTTCTTGACTGGAATATTTAAAGACACTATCAGTGATTCACCCGAAAGAGTCGACATTTTTGAAATTTTGCAGAAATAGCTTAAGAGTGTAGGATATGTCTGCAGAATCCTCATAAGTTACTTTTTCTAGCTAAAGAATTGTTAGAAAAGGAAGAAAAAGGCAGTGTTCAAAGATATGAATCCCCATTCACGTATGTGTTGTAGTAAGTGTCCGTACGGACAGTTATGACTAAAATATCAATTTTGCACTTATTAGGTTGCTTCTGGCCTTATCATTTGCAGGGTATGTTAGGGTACCTGTACTTGTTACAGACATGCAAACATCAGATTTTTGGTGATTTTTTTCAATTTGCTGATTTAGCAAATCACTGATAGTGCCTTTATAGGTGCAACAAGAGATTTCAAGTCATCTATATTTTCTTTGAAATGTAGTAATTTCGTATAGATTAGACACTCAATAGATTCCCTACCTTTTATTTGGCTACAGAAATAACTTAAAATGAAAACAAAAGGTGATTTGTATATGCTAATATATCAATAGAAAACATAGGCTGATTTCCTATTTGTTCCAATAGAAAATGAGAAATTTCTAAATTTTTGTACCAAATAAAAAGTTCTCGGCTTAATCCTTCAGATGGGAATTTTACACCAGTGCAAAAATCAGAATATTAAATTTTTTTAGGGACATCCGTTATTATTTGAAATCTCTCGTTGCACCTTTAAGCACAGGATGTAGGGGCAACTTGCATCTTGTTACTATGATCCACGTACAAAAACCCACAATGTTTTTTTTTATGGTCAAGTGATGTATGTGTACATTGTTTTGGGTATCCAAAAGTGCACCTTCAGTACTAACCTTTGGACTCTAAATGCACATGCACATATATCATACAAGAAAAGATATCAGTAGCTTCCCACAATGCATTGCTTCCAATGGAGATTTTTGTACAGGTAGTCATGTGAATCGATAGAGATGCAACATTCTTAAAATGCAAGTTTGTGATCAGTACTGTTAATTTAGCCATGTTTCACATCAGTATCTGTACAAAAATCTCTATTGGAAGCAATGCATTGTGGGAAGCTACTGATCTCTTTTCATACATCTTTGTGTGAGAAATCCATTTAAAGCAATATTAGCACATTTTTTGAAGAGTGCCCCCAATTTTCAAAATTTGATATTTTTGCACAGTTACGTTGGTAATTGTCTAAGAAATTATACCTGCGAACGAGAATGCTAAAAAATGCGTATTTATCACAAAATAGGCAATTTTGTAATTAGAATTGGGATCCCAGATTGGACTTAACGGCAGAGCTGGAAATGCTACGTTATGTCCGTCCATGATGAAATAGTGCCACATCAAGAAAATAACCTCTGTAACTTGGCTTGCCTGAACTATTAAAACAACTAATGGATGAGCGTAGACACATACATGGCGCTATTTCCCGGCTATTTCACATTGGAAGGCCGTTTCCAGCAGCCGTTGTATTATTATCGGGGATCCCCGATAATAATTATTATAGTACAAAATTCCTTCGTTTGTGACATATAGACATTTTCGAGCTTAACCATTCACAGGTATAGTTTACTAGCCAGTTACCAATGCAATCATGTAAAAATCTCCAAATGGTTGAAAAATTGGGGGCGCTCTTCAAAAAAAATGTGCTAATATTGCTTTAACAGAAGCGCATGATGCAAGAACTCCATCTGCATTCTGTGTTTGTGTGTGTTTGTGTGTGTATCTGTGTGTGGTTATAAATGCGTAATAGATTGAATTCCTATGTCTTTTGACTTGTGAAATGTGAAATAGCACTTGCACATAACCAAAGCATGGTTGGAATTATACAAAGAGGGTAGCCATGTTATTTTTGATAGAATTATTTTAAGAAACTATCACATTGTTGTTAATGTTTCTATGTGATAGCTTAAACATCTACATTACAGGTAAATACTCATTTTGATTGTAAATTGTCTCTTGATTTTCATTCCAAAACAAATTTGTTTAGTGTGAAAAGTACATATATGTCAGATTACAACAAAGTACTTGTGATGGTACTCTAGAAATGTGCATAGAAATTGTGTTGTGTGCATTGCTGTTTAATCAAGTGAGCCCTCTGTAGGTTTGAATCCTACTATGCTCAATTTCAGGAGATTGGTGAGACCCCTGCAAGTATAATTTCCTCCAAAAGTAATATGGAATCTAACCAGCAACCAACCTAGGCTTTTATTTGGGGGAGTATGAATGTCATAATTGATGTGTAGGACACTTGGTTCCATATGACCTAAAACAAGAAAATAAAGTAAAAAGAATGACCTCAATTTTTTAGATATTCAGAAAGCACCATTTTGTCACAAAACCTGCGTAAAAGGTATAATACAAAGCTAGAAATCATGATTTTTTCAGAGATGTTAGATTTTTTAAAACCTTTTTTATCAAGCTTAACAAAAGGGGTCATCTTCTGAAAAATTTCGGCTCATACATTTTTTTAAAGCCTGTCTGATACCTTTAAAAATGCAACCAGCTTAAACCCCATTTGGTTCGGTTTATTTACTCTTTTGAAGTTGATACCTACAAATCCAAGACTGGCCTGCCAATGGAATATGAAAATTAATTTAATTTCCATTTTCAAATAATTTTTTTCTGCGTTTTGGTCTTCCAAGTATCCACACACATTCAATTGGACCTTATAATGACCAAATACAAAAGAATAGTATTTGTTTTTGCGTGCAAGTCAACTCTAGTGTTTTAGCATATCCATTGTCAACAAACGTTAGTTTTTAAGTTTTTACTAGAAATGAATAAAACCTTCTGTGTTGTCAACAGGAAACCATAAACCAATTTTATCTGCCCCAAAATGAAAAACAATTGTTTCCTGCTTTTAAAACACCAGCCCTACCCCAAAAAAGAAAGGAACACGGGTTCTAATGAGTTTATATTAACTTGATCACAAGTTGCACAATCGCAACTTGAGACAAAATCGCCTTACTCACACACTAAACTAAACAACAACAACCACACCCAAACAAATAAACGCACCGAACAAACGACACGGACACGCCCACCAGCCAAGGGAGGGAGGGAGGGTAACACCCACGGAGCTACGGAGAACGGGAGACAGCGACCTGACTCGCAGACGACGGATAACGGAATGACGGTAATAACTACAAACAGGCTACGAACAAACCCCCTCAAGGAGAACGCACAAGCAATAAACCACCCTAGTAAAACGACCACCCTCGAACAAACATGACACACAAAGGGAAGCGACAAACGGGCCTGTAATCAAAACATCTCACCAAACAGCACGAAACTCGAGTAGAGTGACCGAAACTCCCGTACTTTTGCCTCGGGCAAATGAAGCGTTTGGGATACGGAGTTAAACTCGATCCCAAGGAAAGTCAAGATTTGGCAGGGTCCTTCCACTTTGTGCCAAACTATAGAAAACCCTAGTTTTCGAAGATAGAAGTAATCAACGTCTGCATGGCCTCCCAACAACTATCTAAGTAAGACGGTTACAACAATGAAAAAAATCATCAAGATCCCGACAATCCCGTCCCCCCTACCCCCACCCCCATGGAAACGCGTGCGGACATTCATCCGTTAACCGCTGTGTCAATCGTGAAAAAATCCCTGGTGACGGGGAAAAAAAAAAAAAAACGGGCTCGAATGGCAGTCGGGTATCGAACATGAAGGGGATGACCGCATCACCGGCAAATGTCCCACTGTAGTCCCGTTACCTTGTACCGTCATCGGGATTTGGATGAGCGATCCCGAGCGATATGCACCGATTTAGATCCACTGCCCATAAACGCAATTGGGTTATTATTAGCTGGTTGCATCACGATCGTTGGAATGATAATTGTATCCAATAGGCTAATCATTCAGCCCAAACCGTCCGGTTTACTACAATCTGAATTAAGCGCACTTCCGTAGAGTGGGCTTGGGGATACGCCCCTAACGGGCTTTACAATAGTCGGAGGCACACCACCAAAGATGTAATGACCATGAGATACTTCAAATTAATTTGTCTTCTAACTTACAACGATTATTCGTCCAGTCGCGAAGATAATGTTTTGCATGACGGGAGTGAAATAGGACGGCTTTTCATCTGTAATACGAAATCCAGAGGTGACACCTTGTAGTAAATAAATCTGGTCAGGGATTTATAAGTTCGATTTCCAAACATTCCGGTGGTGGGAAGGACAAAACACAGTTAGAGAATATTATGAGGAAAGGGGGTCCCAGTTTCCCGGAACAAGACTTTACTAGGGTGGGGCGTTTTTTATGCTTATGTTAAAACCGGTGTTCTTTATGACAGGCTGGGAGCCGACAAAACATGAGCTCTTCTTGCACCGCTCCTCCATCTTACAATTTCCACGTTGTAGAGGGCGACATATCCCGACAGTCCACTGTAAAGGACCGTGTTGCAATTTGACGCTGGAAATTGTTTGATTTTTGGAGATGCGTGAGCTTCTCGCGAGCACTTGAGGTGGCGTCGACGAAGCAAATGTAGGTGGAATGGTTGCCGATGGAGATGCGCAAAGTTAATAGGGTTGTGATTTGCTCCACACCTGAACTGTAAGCTTGCCTGAGGACTTACGATATGCAGTGTCATACGCTAATACCGAATGCCAAGGTACAGCATAGCATACAGAACAATTTTGGCCGTATATCCCAGGTAATCGTCAAGGCTCCCGATAACATCAGTTCATGCTGAATGCGAGCATTAGCAGTGATCCATTGTGCAGGAGAAACAGTATGAGGTTGTATCTTATTCGCCGCTCTCCTCACAAAAATGGTGTGCCATCGGGCGACGCCATGCGCAATTCTTCTCATATTTATTTATTTCTGGCTGCGGGGGTACGAAATCCAACAATATGTAAGTTTCACCTTTTGCTCACTGCCGAAGATATAGCGGGGGTCTGTATGGTTGTGCTGCTTGTTTTTTTTTTTTATAGGCCTACATTAGTAGAGGCTCCGGTGATGGCTGTCATGCGCCTCACAGTCCAAAAGTTCAGCCAAGTTACCAATAGGTAGATCTGGAGCAGTACTGGGTGTTTTCACGTTAGTTTCATTTGAAATGAGGTAGGCTATTGCCTCTTCCTAAACACGGACCGGACTTTCCCCCAAGTGTCCAATTGAAGCTAAAATATTGATCCCGTAGTAATTTCACTGCCTCTGAGTGTATTGAATCCAGTTTCTAGCAATTTATCCCATAGTGCTCCTGGACGTCACAATTCTGCCACCGGTTTCAGGAATGAATTCAGGATCCGCTGGAAAAACCGCGTTGCTCATGGCACAAGATAGGGGTGTTTTGTTCACCTTAGCACTTTTCGAGCTTTGGATTTCGGCATGTGAAACTAACCACACGGAGCTACGGAGAACGGGAGACAGCGACCTGCTCGCAGACGACGATAAAGAATGACAGCGCCTCACATCACAACACCCACGGCTACGAAACAAAAAGGAGAACCCCCGCACACAGCCAATTAACACCTAGTAAAACCAACCACCCCCCTCGAACAAACATGAAACACAAAGCGTGTGAAGAGGACAGCCGGGCCTGATAATCAAAAACCTCATCACCAAACAGCTGATGAGAGTATTTTTGGTCACCAGACCGTTGTATTTTCAATAAGAATTTACATCTACAAAACATGCTAACTGAAATATGGGTCTCTGCATCTGAATGGGGAGTACTTTTTGTAATTTTGTGTATAGTCGGATCAAGTAGAAGCGATGGTACATGAAATGGTTTACAATAAAATGTTATTTGTGTTCAAAGTCATATTTGCAGGAGTATCACAAACACAGGCACATTAAAACATCTGTGTTACAAAAACACACACTTTCATCAGGTGTATTCACAAATCACATTCACAGATATGCTTTCATTCTAAAGGTGTATGACAACCACAGATACACTTTTAACAGGTTTATCACAATTGCAGATGCACTTTAGTGTATCACAAACACAAAAGCCCATCCAAGAGGTATCACAAACACAGATCACTTTTAATAGTTTTATCACAAACAGACTTTTAACTGGTGTATCACCAACTCAGGCAAACTTTAACAGGTGTCTATCAAAAACCATTTTTATTAATCAAATGGCATAAATGTCACAATTGTACTTAAAAGTGCATTTTGTGAATCTAGCTTTTGTTTTATTTACAGTTCACTAGATATACTTTAGAAAAGCTTATTCCCAAAATTTCAGTTGCTTCTTGGTGTTACGAGGAAAGGCTTGTATCACAGTGTCCAATAGGCCACTGTGCTGTAATTTGTTCGTTTAAAATACAAAATTGTGAATTTCTTGCAAAGTTGAGCACATGTGTGCATCAGAATAGGCGCACATACAATACTAAGGCCAACGTTCAGACATGTATATAAAATGCGATTTTTTTTTAAAGATAATTTGGGGTCTAGGCTGTTTATCAAGAAATGCCCCTTTAAACATACCTTCAATTTGAACCTTACGCTTTGCCGAATAATATTCCAATCCAAAAAATGTAATATATAGTCAAATTGGAGTAGTAATCAGTTCCTAACAAATGAGTTGACCCACATATTATGTGAAAGCATGTCATCAGACCCGTACTTGGAGGTGTGCAGTCACACCACAAATTCCACAAATGGTGCAAAGGGTCCACTTTTTACTGATTTTTTTTGATAAAAAGGTCCAAAATTATTTTTTAAAAATGACAAAGATCACTTATTGGTGATGATATGTTCAAAGTGTCAAAAAGGACCATTTATAGGAGTTAGGTCCACTTTTTCAAAGTTCGCACTCCCAAATAAATCCTACGTATCGCCCTGCATATCATCAACAATACATAATTCTAAACTTTTATTTTAATCATATTAGAATACTTCATAGACCCCTCTCAGGTGATTGTAATTGTACTACAGGGAAATTTGCAGTGAAATTTGAACTCCAAATTTTCTGGGAGCCCTGAATTTAAACGGTTTACAGCTTCTCCATTGGGACATGGTGACCAAAACAATACAGATTATTGAGATTATTGAGAAAATTTGAGGGCTCTTGTTTTGGTCACTTACTATGCCTTTTGATTGAATCATCCTTTTGGTACCTCTTTTTGTAGATTTTGAAGATGTTCTGGCCTCATTTAGCTATTTTTTGGACAAGAATAAAAATGCAGAGTGTTGGGTTACCTATCAGGAAAGAAGGTATAGTATTAAAAACATAATTCGCATTTCCAGACTCCATACAATATTTGAGCATTGATGTGTACTAGAACAGTTACATCAATTGTATTTAATTCAGGATTGTAATGTATTGTGGTACCATGAAGAAGCCATCAGAGTACAAGTTGCATAACAGATAAAGTCCAGGACTCATGATCCCTAGACCATTGTACAACCTGAGTTCAATCCCAGTGGCGTATCGGGCCTACCCGCTCTGAGGGGGCAAATTTCCCAGTTTGGGATAATTTTCCCTCTCAGGGGGGGTCTAAAGGCAAATTTTCACGGCAGAGGGCCTAAAAAAACAGCTTGAATCTTGTGTGATTTTGCAAATTTTGCAACATTGCCCCCACCTGTTACGCCACCTGTCAATTCCCCGCTGCAAATAACCTATGTTGGTCCTTGAGCAATCTTCTTGCCTCATTGATCCAAGATCAAATCTGGGGAATATTGGCATCTAAGTGATGATAAGCCATCGATAGAGATGTGCGGTTATCCAGCTGTTGGCCAAGACGAAGCAAAATTATTGGTTTCCATAAGGTGACACCCTTTTCTGACATACTTTTCTGACACCCTATGAATTTGGAAACCTTAACGGACCTTAACGGAATAAACCACACGGTTTATGTGGTTTATTCTGTTAAGGTTACCGAATTCATAGGGTGTCAGAAAAGTATGTCAGGAAAGGGTGTCATCTTATGGAAACACCCTGATTTCCAGATGGTAGCATGTATCACTATGAAATGAAATCACAGAAAAAATAACTGAAATCTGTAATGAACTCTGAAAAAGAGTAATGCTGCAATCAAGTTTGATCATGTCAGTGGGATTAGTGTATTTCAGTTAATTCAGTGTGATTAATGTCCAAGTTTATTCCACTAATCAAATCAAATTTGCTAATCCCACTGAAATGATCCATTTTCAGTGGTGGTTCGTTGATCATTTCAGCATTACTTTTTGGTGTCGTCCTGCAGAGGTCATATAGGGATTGCGTTGGTAGTGTGTGTGTGGTACAAATGTTGGACGCTGACCAATGTTAAAAACTAACATAATTGCCCGCTGTTTCCACCAGACATGCACAATTTTCATTTCTACTTTCATGTAATGGGCCTTGGTTTTGCCCCCGAGGTACCCCCTCTCAAAACGAAAAAAAAACAAAAAAATGGGGGTGCAAAGGTTCCTTTAGAGGTCATGGGCCCAAAATGGTCATAATTATAAAATTGCTTGTGTTCCACATATCGAGGGTTGACACTCGAAAGCCTTAACTCAAAAATACGCCGGAAAGAATTTAAGTATTCTGCCACAAGGGCTACGAATTCGGCAACGTTACCTGAATAACCGCATGTTAAAGGTGCCGAATTCTAAATGTGGCTGAATACTAATTGCTCCCAATACTGCTTTTGAGAAAGTGATGTTTAATATTTTCTATCTATTTCTACTAAGCAAATCTATTCATTACTCCAATGTAAACATCTCATAAGCTCATATATGGTACTGTAAGCAAACATGATCTAAACTTTAGTAAACAAAAGAACCATTTTTTTAATTATGAACACAGAATTAAAAGAAGTCTTTAATATTTTCTTTTTAAGAAGTGCTTAGTTACGTCTTTCTGACGGTACTTAAAAATGGTAATCTGTGATTTCAGCCTTTTCATCATGCCTACGATTGACACATTATTTCAATCGGATGTTTAAGCATGTCTCCCTTTGAAATGTTTTAAAAAACAAAATCATCATATAATTGGGATAGGGAGCCTAAAAAGCTGTTGGAAATTCTGCAATTGTCCAAGCTATGAAGCCTCAACGTCATTGTTTGCCAAATACAGTGTACCATCGAAGGTCGTAACTCAGAGTTAAGGCTTTCTGTTGTAAACAAAGTGTGCACCATTGAGATGTGGTGAAGTGTTAATTTTGCTTTATAGGCAATAGAAAGTAAACTGAGTTAGGGCTTCATGGTTTTCAGAATCTGTAGTGTTACAGATTTTTTTGTACCAAAACCTCAAAAATCACAAAAAAGTGAGTTACGTCCTTCTGTTGGTCAACCCTCTATCTGTCGATTGATTTTCCTGACACTTGGATACACTTGGTTGTAGTGTCCTACCTGTTGGTGACCTCATGTACCTTTTAGCCCAAAAATATCAGAATTATAAAACTGCTTGGTGTATCCGCATAATGTGTGATGGATTTTCATGACACTTGGATCAATGGTCCCTTGGGTAGTCGACAGTCCACATGTTGTGATCTCAAGTAACCTTTTTCTCCATTCAACATCCCGATGGCAGACCACTGTTCATTAAACGTGAAACGCTGTATTTTTTTCAGTGTCATTTCAGATATCAGCGATTTGTTTTTTCAGTGATTTTTTATTTCATAGTGATAATAAGCAACAGTACAACAAGTGACCTTTAAGCCAGAGTGTGGCACTTTATAAATATCCATTATTACTATTATTCACAGTGACTTGCTTGAAGTCGTGTGTTGTTATTATTTAACACCAGAAGAATGGATTTTTTCCCCAATAAAATGTCCACATTTTTTTTTTTTTTTTTTTTAAAGGTCCGCTTTATGATGTTGAAGGTCCGATTTGTCATGATGAAGGTCCGTTTTGTTCAATTAAATTTAGTTATTTGCCTAAATTATGTTGTTTTAAGGGTTGTGGTGCATGGTATATGAATGAAGCAGCTGTTTATCCATTGCACAATGTTTTTTCAACGCTGTAATGATGTCACGGTACGGTACCTACCCTCCCCCGAATTCTTTGACTAATTGTGACAAAAATATCACAATTAGTAGTTTCATCCTAAAGAAATCTATATTGGACTCAAAGGACATCGCCGGATAAGAAATGAAGGGGGCCCTCTACAATCATCATAGTTAAGTTCATCATCAATTTTGACTTGGTGTTTTACAACTACTTTATCATGTATGCAAGGTGTTTTTTATCCTCAAAATACACTTATATCAAGAAAAAATGAGAAAAGTCTGAAAAACTTCAGGGCATGCTCTCTGGAAAAAGCAAAGCTTAGAGCATGTCTCCATTGCAACAACCAGTTATGATTTAAATAAAGAAACAGAAAGATGTTGCATAGCTGCCCTTTGTTATGGAGCTTGGAATGATGCTTAGATAGAGGGTCATTCCATGCCAAAACACCAAGGTGTGGAACCCACCCTCTCAGATTTTGTTGAAATTGCAGTCAAAGGTACATTTTATGGGTCTACAGAGGAGGTCAAAAGGAAAAATTCAAATTCCATTCCGTTTTGAAGTTATGGGCTCTCAAAGTTTTATGACTCTGACTATAAAATTGTGATTCAGAATTAAAAAAACTTTTTTAATGCTATTCATATAATCATTAGTTGCCACTTGTTGCATCAATAACAAAGCAAGTAGAATTTCTTTGCATCCCCCTAGTAAAAATAGGCCCTCAAATAGTTGCCATGGTGCAAAATGGACTAATTTTTTTTTTTTTTTTTTTTTTTTTTTTTTTTTTTTTTTTTTTTTTTTTTTTTTTTTTTTTTTTTTTTTTTTTTTTTTTTTTCATATATGTTGCTAATTAATATAACACACATCCTTGCAAAGCGGCATTGTGGTTCTTGGGGGGAGGGTTCATATTTGGAAATTTCATTTACCCATTGAAGCCTGTATTATAATTTTAATAAAAACGACTTTTTGAGAGTTTATGTAAAGTGGAATTTTTTGAAAACCACAAAAAGGTAAACTTTGAGCATGTCGCTTTATAATGCAGAATGTTTCAAATTCATCCATTCTCATGAAAACTATAGAGGGCATCCTTCAATCCTTATCCGGCGATGTCCTTTGACAATATTACAAAATTGTACTTCTTTTCATGATCTTTTGATTTAAAAGAGGGTAGTGGAATTAAGAGTAGTAACATAAAATGCAAGTGAAATAGCAAAGGAACATCCAATCCATGTTGGACTTGGAGAGTTATGTAAAAACATGTACTGATGCCCCTGACATGCAGAGTGTCAAAAAATGTAACATTCAGAAATTTGTTTGAAAGTTAAAAGCACTTCGATGAAAACTGGTTATATGCCATGGCGCATGTCAGTACATAACAGGCTGTCGGTACATTTGTTGAGCAGTTGTTTTGAGGTTGTGGTGCATGAATATGAAATACAGAGAGCTTCATAACAATTGGTCAATACTACTACTGCGGAATGAGTTTACCTGGCCTCTAATTCCAGTATGCGTACCTACCCAAATTCTTGATATTGTATAAGCTACTTAGGTTTGTTTCAAAACCCAACCCATGATCAATCGATAAGCAGTTGTGTGTATGAGCTTTATTCCATTTACTATTGACTTCTGTTGATCTAGGGAGTCTCATTGGGTCGAATTGCCTTTTCTATTTAGGTAGGTACGCATACCGGAATTAGAGGCCATGTTGACCTCTTTCGCACTACTACTGCAGTACTACTGCTACTGTTTAGTGGTTGGCGACAATGTTATTCCCCCCCATTTTCAGTGGGGCATATTAAGAATGCAATTAACCATAGTGCTTTATCACTAGATTGCAAAAATACTAGTGTCTGGGTGTACGTCTCTGCACAGTAATTAATGTAATTCTGATGTAAAAAGTGCAGATTTTCCTTCAAACTAAACATGAAAAAGAAAGAAAGGGTCATTAGAGGTATACACCTAATCAATAATGAAAACAGATTCACTTAGACATGCAGCAGTGCAGATGGATTCTGATTTTTCATAGCATTTTGTGACCCAATATGATTCACTCAGGCCCAGCATTGTCAATAATGAGTTGAATTATGTAGAATTTGGCTTGTTTGCAATTAAAGAGACAGGAGGAAATTTTTTGAGGATACAAATTTCTCTCAATTTACATTTGATTTGTGGTAGAACACCTACCAAGAAGGTTCCAATGGTCTTTTGGTCAAACAAGAACAACAGAAAACCAAAAACATGGTTTGAACTTACCTGCTTCCATAAATGCCCCATAGAAAAGCATGCTTTGATTTTCTGTCATACACAAAAATGCAAAATCATCATCTTAATGGTCTTATTACATAATGAGGGCGTATTTGGCTTATTCACTTCAGGTGTGATCTAATACATTGGCAAACATTCCAATATGCAAAAAAACTTGGGTTAAAAAAAATTGGGGGCTCTTCTTTCTGGAAATGTCCTCATGTCTCTTTAAGTATGCTTGTGACGTTGAGTTTCAACATTTGCAAGCTCAGTTTATAGAGGTTATCTTGCATTTAAGAATATGTTCTTGCTCAAATTTTCCCGGGGGGGGGGGACTTGTATTTAAAGGTGGATATGATGCATGAATATGGTTCCACTGACTAAAAAACATACCTTAAACAAGTATTTTGTCTATTTTTGCTACACTAAAGAAGTTTTTTGTCAGTTTTTGCTACCTTAAACAAGTAAGCAATGCATTGTATCTTTAATCTACCCTTTATTATCTTGCTTTGCTTTACAATATTTTTTTTATCATTTTGATCTCTGCTTAATTTGAGTATTGCATACCCTATACACGTACATCACAATTTTTCCACATTTTGCTGTTTTTGACACCCTAATGAATGTATGCGCGTACATCGCCTGTTGGAAAAAAGAGACCCTTTTATCCATTTTCTTGTACACGCAACATATTCACCTTTGAATACAAGTGGCCCCTCCGGGCAAATTTTATTGAAAATACTTCCAAATTGGGCAAAAGTCAAGCCCTGAAGCCCTTGATTCTGACAAGAATCTATAACCCAAATTCAGTTTATTCCCCAATCAGTCCCATAGCTTCATGTTTGAAAATCTGCGAGGCACATACCTCCCAAAAACATGGTTAACTACCTCCCCCAGAGATAGGCCATGCAGGTTTTATTACAAAAAAATATAGCTTATCTATGATCAGATGATAGCAAGATACAGTGTCATAACACAGGGAAATAAAGCATCTCATTTTCACAACAGTTGAACTCTTGTGCGTGTTCCACAAATTTCAATACATGCAATATTTTCAAAGTAGGATAAAATGCCAGAGTTGTTTATTTGGTGAGCGATGTTTTCAGTCGACTAGGAAAGGCAAATTCAAATCACAGTTTCAAATCTATGCCTGTCTCTCAGAGGGCAAACACACGGTCATCCAATTGACAAGATAAATAAACTCCACCTGGAATCTTTTGCTATCTGTGGCTAGTAATGCAAGCAAGAAATCCGTCACTTAATTGCATTACGTGAGTTCACAAAATTGATTATTTTCTTTCCTCTAAGGGCAAATCTGTTTCTTACTATTTTATACAGTTCTGATCGCAGCATAGAGCAACTACTCACCAAATTTGACCTGCAATGTACACACATACCACTTAGTGTTTTCAATGCGGATGAACCACATTTAGCTGGATCCACTCTGCCTGGAGACCACACCATACAGTTTCTACTAATAACTAAAAGCACAACATAACGTGAAGAAAGTGATTATTTCCTACAACAAATAACAAAAACTTGCAAAAGGTATGATATAATTCAAGGAAAAGAGGACACAGCAAATTGCGGATAAAGATTTCAATTCATTTAGTACTTTTTCAAACGATTTGATTTTGGCTTCTAAGGCCCCTAATTTCTGTTACTCCACTAACTTGGTTCAATTTGAAGAAGCTGATAATCATCAACTGGGTTGTGACTGTGGATGAATCTTGGGTCCCAAGCTTTTAGTCAGAGACCAAACAACTAGCATCTATTGTCTCGGCAGAGGAAGCATCCAAAGCACAGTTCTCCCTCTGAATATGCTCCGAAGAAGGCCAAGTCTGTTCTCTCAACTCTCTAGAGATGTCTTTGGGTTTCTGTGATTCCAAAGGAATCCTAATTAATAGTGCACTACCTTCAGAAGAGCCATATAGTAACCTGGCAATACTATAACCTGTTGAAGCAGTTGTATGAGAAAATTAAGGCCAAATGACATGGAAAGCTATCAAAAGGTATGTTGTTCCATCAGGAGTGGACAATTCAACGACTCAGAAGTTGGTGGTTGCCATGACTGCACTGTGGGACTGTGGCTTTAGACTTCATTGGTCACCCAATTTGTTCCCACTATGTTAGTAGTAATGACATCATCGTGTGGTCTGTGGAATAACGCAGGACTCGTGATTATTAGACCACTGAAGTTGAGTGTTTAGCTTTTCGTGCAAACACAAAGGTTGTGGAGATAGTAAAGTATACTTTTAAAATCTTAATCCTTAGGACCAGATAAACATGTTTATACATCTTTCAACCCCATATGATTTTTACCTATTTTACCCTTGTTAATATACCCTCTTCTCTGGCTCAAAATGCTCAAAGATGACAAGATTTGGAATGAGCAGGTCAATGTTGCCTAGAAAATATTTTGTACAGGCTTTTGTGCAAGATCATATGGACCTGCCGCAAGACTAAATCGCGAATTGCTTGTGCAGACAATCGAATCTCTATCAGGTTGGACACCTACAATACAAAGGCTAAGAGTTGAGATGATACCAAAAATTCAAATTTTCTAGT
Source organism: Ophioderma brevispina (assembly GCA_023653785.1). Classification (NCBI taxonomy): domain Eukaryota; kingdom Metazoa; phylum Echinodermata; class Ophiuroidea; order Amphilepidida; family Ophiodermatidae; genus Ophioderma; species Ophioderma brevispina. The sequence continues at coordinate 157,254 of JAMKCH010067269.1, read as the reverse complement.
TGGGTTGTCGAGGCTGTGGAACATGAAAGGCCTCTTTATGGTAATTCAGTATGAGTGTATCTGGAATATTTAGTTTCCTCAGATTATATGGTGCATATTTTGGAAGAAAGTGCACTCGGCAGAATTGAACCCTAGACCTACGAATTTTCTATCCCAACTAAACCATATGAGCTGGGTGGTTGTTGAAGGTATAAGTTGTAGCTAATCAGATCTCTGTCTTAGATTTGATTGTTGTTAATCACATTCTTTGCAGATTGTGTCAGAATTTTGTTAAAGTGATTAAAGTGTCGGGCTAGAAAATACATATTCCAATAAAATTAACATTTCAGTTTACCCCAAGATAAAATTATGATCCAGTAATATACCAAGAGTGTATATCTTATTTCTTAAGGTAATAAAAACGAAAGCATGTCTCAGCTTTCAACAGGCCAAAACCCTAAGCGCTATGCGACTCTTAATTTTTTTAATAGTTCAAGAAATTTTTTTAAAAAATCTCTTGAAAACCTTTAAAAAAAAGAAAGAAATGCAGTAAAATGTTAATTTTTGCCCCTATGCGCGCGGGGAGCTGAGACAGACATTCTTTTTTATTGGCCTAATGTTATTTATTTTTTTAGAATCTGGAGTAATTATTGTAACATTCTTTAGAGCACAGATTTTTTTCTGGATTGTGTCAATAAAAGCTAATTTAACATACTTTTCATAAAGGAATATTAGCGTATTTGTATGATAATATTTTTGCAACCTCAACTGTATTACTGCCGTCTTCTATAAGCGTGAAGTACAAAAGGTCATTCAGTCATATCCAATAACATTCAGTACTTTAATAAACGTAATTTTGCCAATCATATAAAACACTTGCCCTTTAATTTCGATGAGACATAAAAGATCTTGTTTAGGGGTACATCAAAACCCAACCAACTATTGACCAGCGGTTCGTCCGGTTCCGGGCAGTTGTCATTATTTAGAAAAATAGAAACCGGCCAGAACCAGACGAAACCGCCGGATAACCGGCGGTTGGTATTTGAAGTCTTCCCATACTGACAAGGTAGCAAGCTTGCTATCTTTGCTCAATTTCTCAAGATGTCAAGATTTGTTTACTTTTACACTTTTTTGTGGGCCGCCAGCTATAGCTGGCAGGACCACTTAGCAATCCGTTGTGCGTGTGTATGTATGTGTGTGTGTGTGTTTGTATGGATGTGTGTGTCAAAAATTGTTAAGTTTTTTTAAAATTGACCTCAATTGAAAAGTTCAACTTCAATTGGAACCAAACTTCTGTCATAGGTGCACAATGGGATCCCTCATATGTTGATGAGGTCAAAGGTCATGTTGAAAGGTCAAAGGTCATGTGAGGTCAAGTTGAAAATGTGCTAAAAATGTAAAATTGATCTAAATTGAAAACTTGGTTCAATTGGGACCAAACTTTTGTCATAGGTGCACCATGCGATCCCTCATATGTTGATGAGATCAAAGGTCACGTGCCAGGGTCAAAGGTCATGGGGCGGCACACAGCTTATATTCTTTGAATATAGCGAGCGCGAAAGCCGAGAACCGCGAAATTCTAGTTTCTTTTGTTTCGCCCTGAGATTCCAAATCAGTATGTCAACTATATATTTTTTAAGTAATTGTACCCTGCATTTTGTTTTTGTTTTCAGTGTGTGCAATAATCATGTATTATGTGTGTGTTCATTATCTAGTCTAATTTTGTCAAACAGAGTGTTAAACATATTCCCAAGACGTCCATACTGGTATGCGGAAGAACAGCTATACTCCCACGTGTGCTGTGAGGGTATTACTTATCTGATAACGACCGTATTTTAGGTTATGACTGATCACGCACCATGTTATCAAGTTCAGATTATTTGTAATTTTAATACTGATGGTTTTTAATTTAGGTTTTTAATTTACCGCAAGGTTTAATTAGAACACGTAATCGGATTTCATGTAGCGGATTTAGTTTTATCCTTTATTCTATGCATCATTATTTCTATTTGGACCCAATTTGGTTCTCTATATTAAAATTATTCTTTTCACTTTTCGGGTGGTAACCGTTCTTGAAAACGTTAGTTGTAATATAAAAAAGTACTTGAGTCAAATTTAGGATGAAAATATCAAAATCCAGGTTCACCTCAAAACTCAGATGTTCAGGGCATAGATATAACTATATTGAGACGAGGATGTGCCACTTTGATTTGTGGTTTGGTATGTCAATGAAACAGTTCCCGTAGGATTTTTGTGCTAAAATTGACTTTCTTGCTGTTTTTCATTCAATAGGGACCAGACTGTCAGAAAATGATGGGGTGCAAATTTTCGGACTGCTGCCCCCTTCAAGGGGGGAAAATATTACTACAGGGAAAAAATTAAAATCGAGTCAAATTGTGTTTTAATGCACATTAACATGTTCATCTCCTTATAAGGATTAGAAAAAAGTATATATTTGCCTAGGTTCCGACCTTTAGTTAAAGCGCTATAGCCCCATTATGGTTCAAGGTCATCCTGGCATAAAATTTCCCAATGCTCAGGTTTTGTTGAAACTGGTGATAAGTTGTTTGTATTGTCTCACAGGATCCAAAAATGTATTATTTTACAGTGTGTGGCATTTGGTTGGCTAATTCGGGAGGGCGAGTTGGTGTAGCGGTCCAGTCGCTCACCTTTCACCAATGCGGCTCGGGTTCGATTCCCGGTCGAGCCAGTGTCGTATGTGAATTTGGTTGCCGATCCATACTCGTCCTCGCAGGTTTTCTCCGAGCACTTCGGTTTCCTCCTGCATCTAAAATCGGACTTCTTCCCATAAATCTTCCCCCGTTGTTCTGGAGGCGTCCCTTGAATTTAATGCATATAGCAATATTGGGTTCTGCCTGGCAAATGTAATGCCGAATGTTATAAATAAATAATTACATAGCAAAATGTAGCAAGGGTGTACATAGTCTGTGGGTCACCAAAACTTTCCCTGGATATCGCAATGGTGATATCACCAAATCAGTTCTGTTTCAGTATGACACAAGGAATCACTTGACACCACTTTCAACAAAATCGGAGCATTTACCCCAGGGCGACCTTGAACCATTATGGGGCTATACCGCTTCAACTAAAGGTTGGAACATAGGCAAATATCTACTTTTTCTTATGTTTATGACGAGACGAACGTGTTAGACGTAATTTGAATCGATTTTAAATTTTTCCCTGTACTAACATTTCCCCCCTTCAAGAAGGGCGCATCAGTCCATAAATTTGCACCCCATCATTTTCTGACAGTTTAGGCCTTATTGAAACCCAAACAGCAACAAAATCAATTTGGAAAATGTCAAAGGGTGGTCATTCAGTATCTCATCATGCCACGACTATCATACAGAAGGCTCGTGCCTTGGGGCAAATTGAAGCTGGCATATCCCAGAATCAAGTTGTAGCCAATTTTGGAGTAAGCCATAGTGCTGTATCGAAATGAAAAACAAAATTCCGTGCAAACTGGTAATGGAAAGGTGAGACCCAGAAGCGGTTGTCCCGGGCGACAACACCCCAGAAAGACAGGTTTATTACTCTCTGCTCTTCGGAATTGAAGATTGTCTTCCAGAAATTTACAGGCACGGTTTGTGGGGCAGTATTGACACAAGTCTATTAAATCTGAGAGCATGGTAATTTGCTAAGAAGCCAGCAATGACAGCCCTTCACCATCAGGCCCGGTTAAGCCGTTAAGGTGGTGTCGGCAACATCGGTAGTGGAATTTAAACATGGTGACAGAAATTCATGTTTTCAGATGAATGCAGATTTTGTCTTCGGATGGTAGAGTTAAAGTTTGGAGGAGACGTGGTGAAGTTTCCCTGTCTGTTGCATTGGAAGAGCAAGAGCTTTTGGTGGAGGCAGCGCTTATAACTGGGAAGACAAGACTTGTTGTTTATTGAAGGCAACAATGCTGTCGTTTTCGGGGACAATATTCTAAGGCCATTGCCATCTCTTAAGTCCTCAATCTGGGACGATATGCAGTACTCCGAGACGATAATGCCCATCCCTATCGTGCTGGGATCGTCAATGAGTAATTGAAATAAAAGGCTTAAAAAAACTTCAGTAGCCTGCCATTAGCAAACTCATCAAATTGGACACATTCCGTTTAACCCAATCCTCTTAATTTAAGCAACCCTAAATCGAGTACAGGTACTGAAATTTGGCACTTTCTCTTTCAGACCTACCAGTATTCAAAGGAATGTCACTCAACCATGAAGTAATCAATTCTTATTATTTTGTGTCATTATACAGAGGAATAATGAGCTTTTCACTGATATGCAATAGAGTGTAATAAAATTTCCAATTAAATAAGAAATATAAATTGTATGAAAAAATTTCCAAACTTTTTTTTAATTTTAAATGGAAAAAAGGGTTGACCTTTCTCTGGGGTCAAAAGTCACTTTAACACCCAGGTCTGCAAAATGGCCCACCCAGATTGTATTCTTCAGACTTCAAGAACATTTTGGTATATAACTTTCTGTGACAGCAGAGGTGGCCCGAAAAACCACGTCTGCTCCCTAGGTAAAAGTTCCGGATAATACAGTTGATTTGGTTGATTTGGACTATATCATCCAAGTACTTGTGCGCAGTGGATAAACACATGAAGTCGCTAGGCTTTGAGTTTGCGCAGTTCACAATCAATCTTCACTCGCTCTCCGAAAACTCACCGGTAATGGTTCCAATCTTGCTGTATCAAGGGACTAAGGCAAAATTTAAACAGTTTTGTGAATGTGGTGTTGAGCTGAAATACGACTAGTAGATTCTTTACCACTTCTGGACGTTGGTTGTATTCTACAACTTGGTGTGCCAGTAAAGAAGGCTGACTCCGAGATTTTTGAACTATAATTTATGGTGTATTTATTAAAAATAATCCACTAGAAATAAAAACAGTCACCTAAAATGCCCAATTCCAAAGTTTGAGATGAATCGGATTTTTCGTTTCCATGCAGTAAACATTATGTGTAGTAAACAGTGCGATAGGATACTGTGTATAGCAGATATTCCGGATCCGGAAATTTATAACAAAGTTGTGATTCTCTATATGAAGGACTTCGATTTGAGCTTAGCTATTTCACACAATGATGGATCTTGGACAAGCCTAGGGTTATAGGCAAAAAAACACAAAATTGAGGAGCGCCCCTCCTTGGGAAATCTAGCAGTCAGCCTTGAAACTCTGTGAATGTTCACGCGTCCCCCCTGACCAGTATTAAGGGTGGACTTGTCCCTTTCGTGATTAAAAATAGCCTCCTTCACTTTTAAAGTTGTTTCAATTTAGATAAAAATAAAATGGTGCAAACAGTTTTCCTTCAATGGAAGGAATTCCTTCCCTTTGTTAGTCAATATTTCCGCACTTTTATATATTTTCACCACGTTTTTGGATCATTTTAGCCTAATTCGTGCACTTTTTCCTTCCCACATGCAATAACCCACTGGCATTCCTGTGCAAATTAATGGTGGAGCCCATAGGATTAAAATAAGAGATAGTTTTGAATGCCTTAAATGCTTAGTTGCCAAAGGCCAAAAAAGGCAACATTATTTTTTCCAGGGCATGAAAATGCATCTAAATGAGTCGAAACAGTTCGTCTTTGCTGATGTTTTTCAGATGGTTTTCCAAATGACCTGCAAGTATTTGGGACGCCATCTGTAAAGCCACTGACTTATGTATTATAACTTATACAGAATTGGCCAGGGTCTAAAGGGTTAAGCTGTGAAGGTCAGAGGTCTGAACGCGTCCAAAGAGATATCCACATGTGTAGTTATACTTTAGAGGATGGGCAGACACAGAGAGATCCATCTTTTAACTAACAGGCCTACCCAGCATGTGAAGAAAATCGACAGAATCACTCAAAGCTTTGAATTGCTTGTCATAAACTGGCGGTGGAAAAGAGTGAACAATTCCAACTGCCCTGCGATGACCAAGCCAGCTCACTCTCGGGGATCCATGATGGAAATGGCATCTAGTTTGGATAGTGAAGTGGGTGTTGCCCACACCATGCTGAGCTTGCATAGTCCAATGTTGGATCGAACCATGAATTATATATAACCCCTATCCGTTTGTCTCAAGATGGGTGCGGCTCGACGGAGCAATCCCCTAGTCGCTGACTGGCAAGTTTTTAGCCATTTTGGTAATCACAGGAGACATGACAGGATACTTACTGATGGATATGCCAAGTAGATTGACCCTGTCGACCTCCTCCAGAGTTGTTTCAAAGAAGTGGAGACTTGGATGGCTTGTTGCAGCATCTTTCTTGTTTTGATATTGTTACAGTGTTTGCCTTGGCAGCCCACCGAAAGGGACATTCCATGAAGTTGCCCAAGACTCGTTTCCTGCAAGTCTTTGTTGAGAGAGGCAGCAACTGGTTGATTGATCAGAGTTACTATACAGACAATCCGACCCGCCAAAATATGGTCAGAATAGCCGCCATTACTGGGGGCAATCCAACCCCAAACCTACCCAAATCTTTTGTACGTCTTTACCACGCTTGATTAAGTAGAATTTCAAGCTACACTTAATCTGCACAATTGGGTAATTCAAGTAGGATGCACCCCGCTATGGCTGCCATTTGCGGTGTTGGAATGTGTCAAACCGATTCGCTGTATAAACAAATGTGGTCATTTGGCTATGGTTCAGAGCTCAGGGAAAATCTGTTGGACTATACTAATTCTTGAGCAAATTTTTTGTTAGCTTTTGTTCAATGAATAACATAACAAAAAGTGAGTTAGTGGTATAGCATGTACCTCTTTGGTTCGTTAGCGTAAGGGAAGCTATTATGCTTGGAATATATTGGGGAGGTCAAACATGAATGATTGAATGTTTCACTTTGCGGTAAGGCATGCTAATCTACTAAGGCTCAGTTCAGTAGCCTTGGCTGGGAACATATGTACTGTCCATTCAATTAAGATCTAGACCATCGGTTTATAATTAATATTAGAGAAGGTATTTGCGTCGAGAAAAAAATCGTGACAGAAAGTTGGTATTCATTAATACCAAACAAAATTTGAGGTGCATGCTGAAAAGTATTTCTTCACATCCAATTCTATTCAATTTATGCGATTTTGGCCATTAATCGGCAAGGAATGGCAAACAGGCCGATTCGTAACGAGCATAAACTTTTTCAGGAATGAACCATTTTAAGATAGGTGTGTAAATGTTTGTGTATCCTTGGTGTAAGACTTGGATGAAAGAACTCATTCAACTCTATACATGTCTATATTGATTATTTCGTGCAGAAATTACATGAACAATGAAGGAATAACCAAAACGTTGCATTCGCTCTTTGATAGTAGAAGACATTGGTCGATATCATGAACAATGCTTGTAATGTATAAATAGCGTCTATTTATTCCCGGGATTTTATTGCTGGGCAAAAATATGTCGCTTCAAACTTTCAAAGAAATACAAATACAATACATTCTTTGTATTATGTCATTTTAAGAGAAGATGACACAATATGTGCAAGTCACTGTCCGACCAAGGTCTTCTGGTCCGCCGATATTGATTGCAGTGGGTATCGCTAATGTTACCAGACGTTGGACAGATCATTTGCAACTTTGAGGGAAAAAAGGTCAAATTTCAATACATTAGTAGGTAAAATTCCATTCATATGTTTTTGAAATTTAAAAATCCTGTTGGGTAATTTCGTGAATACAAACTTTTCTTTCACGATTTTTCTCGACACCTCTACCTCCTCTAATATTAATTAAAAACCGAGGGTCTAAGCTAATTGAATGCACAGTAACAAAAGCTGACCATGCTTGTCCTGGGTATCATAAATCATACTAAAATACAAGGGGTGTATCTGCTCAACACAATGGTGAATGAAAGTGATTGAACTGCGCCATGGGAATTGTGATTTTACTAGCTCATAGTGGGATGCTCTTCTTTTCTATTTAATGCACCCCCGATGGAGAATTTTTTTAAAATGAACCCTTTCCCCCCAAGAACGGGAAAGCCACTTACAGGGTAGATAGATATTATCAATACACCTGAACATAATAAGTCTCTTTTCCGTTCTTGGGGAGGGGGTGGCTTGTATAATAAAAATTTGATGTCCCATTGAAGCCTACACTCTAAAAGTTCCATTTTCTTCAAAATATGAACATTTTGTGTTTTTCAAAGTTCGGATCTTCACATTTAAAGTTAAATGATTTGTGGGAAAATGGGTACCAGATAACGCAATGTCAAAACTGAGGGCGCTTCTCTCTGCCTGTCCTGCCAGGTCCTTTATTAGGGGATGTCAACATTACCTATCTTGTCCCATCACCAATTAGGATTACTTAAAGGATTCATGAAACACCAAGCACGTGCTCGAGACGATTCAAGCATGTTATATTAGAGCATTAATTAGGAAGTAAATCTCGAAAAATCACGTTCACATAGCATTTGCCCTATTTATCCGTTTGCTGACATGGCGCAGCCTTGAAATGTGTTTGAAATCTCTCTGGTGTGGTGTATAATTTGAAATGCTTCTTATCGCGACAAATATTGGTGTTAAGAAGTATGCATGCACGAAATGTCAGATTTTCTCATTAACAATGATCAAGTGCTATTTTGTTAATTTCTTCACTTTACCGTCACTGATAAAGAAATATTATATTGGAAATCAGGGATACTGACCATGACCAGTAATTAGTATCTGAGGGCCCAGCATCATTATGAAGGACTTTTTGCACGTACGATTCAACCAAATACTGAAAAGAGCGTCTGATCATCTGTTCACAGAGGCGTTCATCCTTGTCGAGTTCTCCGTAGCATGCAAAAGCTGTGCAACGCGAAATCCTCCCATCCAACTGGCATCGGAATTTCACAGCCTATACACTGCAGCGACCTTCTTGAATAATGTAACACTGTAATTTGACACTTGCAGTTCCTAAGGTACAGCAACTTGACTTGAAATATTTATGTGTGCCGCAAGCAAGCCGAATTAGCATTCCTTTCAGAAAAAAAGTCCGCGAAGGCCGTATATTTTTGGCGTTTCATTTTGCTTTGTTTACTTTGAATTTCCTGAATCATAATAAATAAAGGGAAGGTTTACACACCTATTTTATATGAACCACGTTCCAATATTAATATGTCCCCGGCTACTTAGTACTAAAATGGGGGGGGGGGGGGGGGGGTTGCGGCCACGTTGATTTCTATTTTAAGGTCGCCTCATCTCTAAAAGGGCGCGTAGCCCACTGGTTAGGGTATTAGCCTTTGGTGCTAGAGGTCCCCGGTTCAACTCCCGGCGAGACCACTTGCAGGGATTTAATCGGGTACTAAATTCTGGATTTAATCTGTACAAGAGCTATTGATTGAAAATTGGAAATCGCTCTCCCCATGGTTCAGTTGGACTTGGGCAAATGAACCATGATAATACCCCGTCCTTCGGAGGGGACGTTAAGCCGTCGGTCCCATGTACAGAGAGTCATACCTGTGCATGCACATCACTGTCAGTGTCGAAAAGAGTAGGGTGATTACCCCTGGCTGTCCCAATTCCGTCCCGGTAAATGGACCCCAATGGTCATAAGCTTCCTGTCGAGACTTTCTTGGGCTATCCAGGACATTGTCCGAATAAATCAAGTTAGAGGTTATTTTCTCGAGGTGGCACTATTTCATCATGGACGGACATAAACGTAGCATTTCCAGCTCTGCCGTTAAGTCCAATCTGGGATCCCAATTCTAATTACAAAATCGCTTATTTTTTTTTTTTTTTTTTTTTAAATTGGAAATCGCTCTCCCCATGGTTCAGTTGGACTTGGGCAAATGAACCATGATAATACCCCGTCCTTCGGAGGGGACGTTAAGCCGTCGGTCCCATGTACAGAGAGTCATACCTGTGCATGCACATCACTGTCAGTGTCGAAAAGAGTAGGGTGATTACCCCTGGCTGTCCCAATTCCGTCCCGGTAAATGGACCCCAATGGTCATAAGCTTCCTGTCGAGACTTTCTTGGGCTATCCAGGACATTGTCCGAATAAATCAATCAAATAAAAAAATTCTTCGGGATGTCACACACGTGACCAAACTTTATTTCCCTCCCATGACAAAATAACCAATCTAGCGAAAGTGGAAACATTATTCTTGGTTAGGTTTGGACAAAATCTAACCAAAAATATTGTTTCCACTTTTGCTAGATTATTTGTTTTGTCATGGGAGGCAAATAAAAACAACATTTCCGATCTCCCCATGGTTTATTTTGACTTGGGCAAACAAAACATGAGTTTCCCGTCCATTGAAGGTGATGTTAAGTCGCCGGTCCCACGTACATGGAGAATACTCTCCTGTATATGTAAATTGGGCTTAATTACATCTCTGGACTTGTTCCGTATCATATGCCTTATTCCGTTAACGGAATAACGGAATAAAGCACATGATACAGAGTACGTGCGAAGGGTAAAGTGTAATTATGCCGTAAGTTACCCGTAACCAGTTTCGTTAAGGTTAGGGTGTAAACACGGACTGACCCAAGCCGTCCTGGCATCCTGGAGATCCTTGGAAAGTAGTGTCTGAAACTGAACTATGTACTAAATAAGGCATAAATAAATTTAAAAATAAAAAAATGATCAGTTCTGATTTCCTTATATCAATGTCGGCAATTATGAAATTGAAACACATCCAAAAAGATACCATAAAGATAACACAAAATAATAAGGAATTGGTCTTTTCTTCAGGTCCATACTTTGGCATTAATAATGCAAGGAAGATATGGGATTTCAACGTTTATAAGCTTGGTATTTGGACGACGTCATATTTTGGATGGATAAGATACCGTCACAATTGTCTTTCATAAGTATTGTTCAACAGTGGCGTAACGGGCCTGCCCGCTCTGAGGGGGCAAATTTCCCAGTCTTGGGAAATTTTCCCTCTCAGGGGGGTCAAAAGGCCAATTTTTCCCGGTCAGAGGGCTAAAAAACGGCTGATTTAGCATGATTTTTGCACCTTTTGTCCGGACAAAGTCCGTCAGGGGGGCAACCTGCCCCCTGTTACGCCACTGGTTTAACCAGCTGGTAATATCAAGGAAGCAAACTAAACCATTGATATCGATGAATGTTTTAGCCAAAAATAAAACGATTGCATTTGTTGAAGACACCAAAATAACGCTGAGCTTATATTTAGCTTAATTTGAAAGTCTTTTTTTTTTTTTTTTTTTTTTTTTAAACGAGAATTGATGTTGTTCTGTGACGTCAATTGTGAATTATTTATTGATTCGTGCACTAACGCATACGCGTGCATAGGTAAGGACTAAAATAGTCGCATTCTTTTGTATACTACCATCGCAGAAAAAGAGGAAGACAAAGAAGAAACAGAAGCAATGGGTGAAGTAGAAAAACCGGAGAGAGAGAGAGACGCCAATAGCAGAAAGACAGCGAGAGAGAGAGAGTTTACCAGAGACACAAAAAAATAAACGGTTGCTCATTGAAAAATCGGAAACCACTTTGAATGTACCATTGGATAAGTATATAGGTGCGTTGTTTTTTAATATCGCTCTCAGAATATACATATGATATCAGCTATTATTATTATATCAGGCTTCCGAGTGGTGCAAAGAAATCTTTGTATTGTACAGTTACGGTAAAAGTCCCCGGAGGTAATACAATATTATTTTGAATATTTGTTCCATCGGGCATTTTGACTGACTGGTCGACTTTTGGACTACACACTGTCAACGCAACCTCTATGGTCAGCCTGATATTTAAATAATAATAATAATATTGAATGTCTTTTTTTCGTATGATACAAGAATTATATTGCACTCGATAGAAAAATCTATTGTAATGTCTGCGACTTGTACAATATTTTCTAGCTCGTGCATATATTCTGTATATAATCAAAGAAATTCAATATGTATATAATTAGTTTCTCATGATGGCACGCTTTGCTTGAAGCTGGCGCGTGACGTACTAGGTACATCTGCATTTGCAACGAAACCAGTACTTTTCGGGCGACTTTTCTTTATAATAAATTGCTTTAAATGAATACCGACCATTGGCGTTCGATTTTTGCAAATATCACCACCTGAGAATTCCCGGAGTTGCCTTGAAAAGTAAAAAAAGAAAAGAAACATTCAGCAATAATTAAGTCATCCTTGGAGTTTCCTGGGTTTTTAAATGTACTTTTTGACCTATTTTGGATCATTATTTTGAAACGTACTGTTGTCAAAATAAGATTTCGAGCCCCTTTTAAAATTGCTTATTCATCACGGTTTTTGCACTGCACCGTTAAAGTGGATTTTGAGCATTGAATTTAGATATATATATTGTATAAAAAAAAGCAATATTTATGAATGATTTGAGTCCCTGTCTAATATGTACACGACTAATAATATCTGCAAAGGTTATATCAGTAGACAAACAAACAATAAATCGCCCGTTATTACCACAGATTTGTTTGCCAAAATATAAACATATACAACAACTTTTCAATTATAAACCGCTACCCAGTGCCGCAATAAATCAATGTTTTATTTAAAACGTTCAAAGGCATCCGTTAATAGTGTGTACGAGGGAGGGCTAACAAATTCCTGTACCATACCTGTAGAGTTAAAAATGTGAGGAGTTATAGTAGATTCCAATTGATGGTAGAGTTATGGGCGGAGTTTGGACTTTGTCCATTACTCAAAATAGGGGACAGAAATACCCAGAAAATCTTCTATTTCTTCCTCGCAATACAAAAGAGATCGGATTGAAAGAAATTGGCCAACTACAAATAAAGTTAAGTTGTTCGTCCAGTCAATACTCATTGTGCAGTGTCTTAAACATGTTAAAGTAACATAGGCCTATGCTGTGCCATAATGGCCTACTCAATACTTTCAGTATAGGTCATATAATTGTTAAATAAGCTTGAACTATTTACCTTTAATCTTCTAATTCCGTGTCTGAATCACTGTCGTCTGACTCTTCTGATAAACTTTATTATTTTTGTTCAATGTAAATGTCAGCTCTATGGTCTTCGCCAATATGAATCCTCTATGTCACAAACGTGGGGGGATGAGCAGGTACGAATGGCATTTGCTTCAAAGTTTTTTTTTAATTTTACTATTGAAACGTTAACATGCAGAAAAAAATTTCCCCTGCCTTTCGACGCTTCTTTTTTGACTGAGAACCTCTGGTAAAACCTCATAACAACAATGCCTTCCGGTAACTGAGGGCTGCTCAATGACCTCTACACATGGATAAGCGGGTCTGATCGCCGATTGAAACAACAGAAGTTGCTTTTTTTGCCCTTCACAATAATGGCGTGAAACAATGCAACACTTGCTGGTGCACATATTCAGCACAATATGTTCTATTGTTATACAAATTCCTTAACTTTGACACTAAAGTGAACCATATTGGGCAGGGCAAAAGCAACTTCCTGTGTTTTCAATCGGCGACTATATTCCAAGTGAGAATTTTCAATCGATTGTCACTCCGTGAAATTTGGTCTCATGTAATCGTTTGAGCCTCTGTCGCGTAATAATATTTCCATTATGCTCCATATTGCTCACAATCATTTATACAGTCACCGAAGAATCATATTTTTTCTGCTTGCATTTACGAAAGCTTTTTCCTTTGAACCAACCTTATTAGATCAAATTCTTGTGTTTTGTAATACACATATTGTTTCCTTCCTGTAGGCAATAATCAGTGAACCATTTTAAAACATACCCTGAAAACCATTGTCCATTTGAATATAATAAATTTTGATTATTGTATCAAGGCTTTGGACAAGCCTAGACAATGCACCTGTGGTGGTTTCATTGTTTTCAACCGAAGTACTAATTTACTCAAAATTTCAGTCTTGCCATATAGGTAGAATGGTTGATTTATAATCCAAATTGTTTGTTCAGTTCACTACTGAATTTGTTGAGTTGATTAGTCCAAAGGATCTGTTTAAGTAATTTTTGAAAACCATGGCAAGACAGAAACTGGTCTGCTAGTTTAGAAAAAGAAAACTTCGGGGCTTTTATTTTTAATCCCCCGGCTTGAAAAGCAGAAGGGGATTTTGCGAGAGAGCGCATGTGCCTGTGTTGTTTCCATTTTTTGTGTAGGTTTTTCGTTTTTCAGGTCTTCGAAGAAACGTTGAAGTCCGATTTAAACCGGAAGTTGAGGGTTAATAAGGTGTAATAGGGGTTCTGCATATGTGGATGATGTCGAAAGGTCGTGGACCGGGTCAAAAGGTCCATCTGACGTCATGTCCATACTGTCATCTGTCCATGGGGGATCCTCAAGTGTCTTGCTGTATTTTGTAGATAGGGATTCTTTCCGCAATTTTTGTAGCTCGTTTGGGACTATGCCTGTAGTGGATGAAAGTTTAAACAACATTGTTAGCGGTATGAATATTTAATTTTTGCTATTCTTTTTATAACATATTACCCACACACGCACTAGCACTCATAATTCAGGTCAATTTTATGTTATAAAAAGAATAGCAAATTAAATATTCATACCGCTAACATATTGTTAAACTTTCTATCACTACAGGCATTTTGTTATACGGAGGTTAAAAGAATTACAGATTTTGCAAGTTTATTGTTTTAAATACTTCTTATGATCGGCATATTCCAATAAAAGTGGTGTCATAAGGGCGGCAGGTCAACATGAGGGGACTGAAAAGGTGAGTGGGGTTTATTTTTATGTTGCGATTTGTGACGTGTCCCCTGCGGTAAAGCAAGAGAGAGAATTACGTTTTAAAGGAGAACACGGCGACAAAAAAAAACAGTCCTCACAAAGAATTCTGTTTTTAATCACATTACATTGAGACAAATATCAAATCGGTAATTTTTTCAGTCACAAGTACGGCTGAGCAGTTGGACTATGTCATCTTTCCAGTTTACGTACTTCCTGATAGTAGGAGTACTGGCAACAGTTACTATATGCATCGTAGTGCAGTTGTTATATCCACACAGAGCACAAGTTCCCAGAACAGTTTATTCCATGGCTTCCCGATTGGCTGGTTTAGGAGTGTATCCTGATATGTGTATGCTGCCCTTTGCAAAGTTCATTGATTACCAATATCTTTCCCTGTGTACTAAGGCCGTAATAATAGGAGTAACATCTAAACTCAATCAAGCGATGAACCAGAGTGAAATCATTTCTGATCCTCAAACAATTCCCAAATGTCATGTCAGATTTCTTGTAAATATGGCAAAAACTTTAGCTTTCTAAAATAAAGTGTAATACAAAAATTAACTACGATTACTTAAAGACTCTATTCCGAATGATACCAATATGTTTTGATGAAAACCATAACTATACCACACTTGACCGAATATGAGTGCTATTGCGGGTGCTGGTAAATAATGTTATAAAAGAATAGCACATTAAATGATTCATACCGCAACATATTGTTTAAACTTTCCATATCACTACAGGCATTGTGACGTCACAATTGTGTATCTTTTAGGTTTATCAACACATTGGTATCATTCGTTAATAGAGTCTTTAATAATCGTAGTATTTTTTGTCATTACACTTATTTTAGAAGCAAGTTTGCAATATTTACAAAGAATGTGGAAATGCATTTGGAATTGTTTGAGGATCAAATGATTTCACTCTGGTCATCTTTGCTTTTGAGTTAGAGTTACTCTATTATTCGCCTTATTACACAGGGAAAGATATTGGTCATCAATGAACTTTGCAAAGGGCAACATAGCCCGGTGTAGAAGTACCATTGTCCGGCGTAATCATAGTTCCGGAACAATGGTGAACAATAGGGCAATCGATTCATTTGACTCTTTACGCAACATTAAATTCACGCTCTATCCCGTTGTCGTCTATTGAGCCCCGAATTGGTGGCCCCCGCCGGACGATATCTGCTTTCACACCACACCGGCATGCCCAGGTTACAGCAAGTCTGGGAAACTCATTGACCAGTTGAACAAGAAAGAACGCAAAATGTGCAAAAGAAGTGTCAAAGGAACAGAATGATGGTATCCCTGTATGACAGGCCCACCACAGGTTATATGGCTTTGGCTGGGATACAGCAATGCAAATGGCATAAAGTGGAACAATCTCTTCTACTACTCCTGGCCACCATATAATGCTGAAATTCTACCCTAAACTATACAGATACACTTCCCACACCACCAATCGGAAGACGATGGATAAACATGTTCTTGAACTGTGTGCTCTGTGTGGATATACTAACTGCAACTACGATGTCATATATTCACTGTTGCCAGTACTCCTTACGATCAGGAGGTTACGTACAACTGGACACATGGACATAGTCAACTGCTCAGCGTACTTTTGATGAAAAATTACCGATTGATATTGTCCCTCACAGTTAATGTGATTAAAAACAGTAACATTCTTTGTGAGGACTGATTTTTTTTTTGTCGCCCGTGTTCTCCTTTAAAACGTACTTCTCTCTCTTTGCTTTAACGCAGGTGACGTCACAAATCGCCACATAAAATAACCACTCCACCTTTTTCTTTTCCTCGCTTTTGACCTGCCGCACTTACTGACACCACTTGTCTTGGAATAGCCGCTCATAATAAGTATTTAAAAATACACTTGCAACCTCGTATTCTTTTAACTACCGTATATAAACACACTTTATGAACCTTGGTGACTAACAAATGTGGGGGACTCTACTTCCCACATTTATCGCCATCGTGGAAGCCGGTTAAAATTAAATAACCGTTTATGAAATTAATTTTGGATGCGTTTATAGGGGTTCTTCTTTAAATAGATCATGTACGGTAGTTTCCAACGTATAGGTTTACATAATGGCAGATAATAGATTACATGCAGTGGCCTTTTTTAACGGATTTTCTCCACAACCCACATCATCGCCACATGCAACCCATCATAGATATCTCCGGTGGAAATGGCAATACCGTAATTTTTTGTACTACAACTCGTTTACGAGGTCTCCTACGTTTATTATTCAATAGTGGTGCGAATGGACCGGGGATTCAATCAACAAAACATGCGTATTCGTGGAAGCGGTGATGTCGATTATTGATGGCCCATTGAGAATCATAAAAATGTCAGTATGTTTCCTGAATCATTGCCCGACACTAAGATAATATAATGTGACGATGTTTAAAAAAAAGATTTCCACGCGCTGTTCATATGGCACCAATGTTACCATCTATGGATGACTGACCTGCAAATTCGGTGGGTATAATTGATTTTCTATTTAAAAATACTCTTACAAAATGGATTGTGTGGTATTAAAGTATTATATTTCAATGTAAATATACTTGTGTTTAACAAACTGTTATGCTTTGATCGGCACCAAATTGGAGGGGAAATATTATGCTTTTGTTCATCCAGTCCGTAAAAGTATTTAATGGTAACGCTCGAATGATCAAAGCATATAAGCTATAATTAATCAAAGTACCACCTTATTGTACACCTGGCATGCCTTTCGACTCTTCTTGGAACTCACATGAACATGCTTTTTCGGTAGGATTCTTTGATATTGATTTGACAGTGCGCGAGTGTATTAACCCCCCCTCAACATTCTAAGTCCTAAGTATATCCATATACTTTTAAAGTGAAGAGTGCTTAGAGAAATACGCTCAGTCTACTAATCTATTGCACCCCCGCTTTCGGACGCGTATGCGCCCCGCAGAACTATTCATTTTACTGGGGGTACATGCATTTTTGCCGGGAACGTTTTTTGACAACTTTTAGGACAATTTGGTTATAGGGGGATGGCTCGATTTAAGGATATGACGTTTTCATATTGATAGATTGGCCTTCATTCCAAAACCCCATCTGCAAAGTTTCGCGCCGATATTTCAATACGTTTTGATGCGAGAGCTGAAAACGTGATTTTGTAAGCCCCATAGAGTACTGTGTAAAATTGATATTGGTCGACCAAAATGGGGCACATTTTCGCTCATAACTTCCAAACCAAACATCCTTTGGCTCTAAGATTTCACAGTGTAAATGAGGAAATAGTGCTTTCTTCTGAGATCAAACTGTTGTCCACTTCCGGTAAAGTCTGGGGCTTCTGGGGACGAGGCTATTAGCGATCGGGCCATGGACCTTTAAAAAAATACAAAACATAATTACATAGTTGGGTAATTTGGAGCAATTCCGTGACCGTGGAGAGCAGAGCATCATTTTTCAGTGAATTTGTCTTCTATGAAGGTTAATGAACAAATTTAGTGGGGGTGCCAGGAATCCGGGGGGGGGGGGGGAGAATTCATAATACAGGGGTCAAAAATGAAAAATGCTTGGACTGCTGTAAAAAGGAAACCAAAGTGTTTGTCTTGTTACAAGGATTAAACGAAGGTATAGTTTGTACTACTTAAAAACTTATGGTTATGGAGATATAACACCGAAATCGTCAAATGTCATCACGAAAGGTTAAATCTTAAATATTGCTCGGATGTCTTCAAAAATGGGCTCAAAATGTTCATCCTTCCTCAGAGACTACAACAAAAACATTTTGCACCGTCTAACATATTTTTAAAATTCAGAGATCAATAGAGGTCAATGGGGTTGACCTTGTTTGTCATTTATCTCGATAAACAAATACAAATGAGAGCATCAACTACTTTTGCTGCAATCCCTGTGGAAAGGTTAACAATTTGAGACCGTATTTAAAGAAATCGGTGCAATATTAAAGATTTAACCTTTGTTGATGACCATTTGAAATTTGACGAATTTTGTCTTATACCTCGGTAACCGTACCTTGTAGGTAGTACAAACTATACCTTTTTTAAATCCTTGTAACAAGAAGAACACTTTGGTTACCTTTTTACAGCAATTCAAGCATTTTTAATTTTTGACTCCTGTATTATAAATTTTCCCACTCCTGGATTCTGCCCACATTTTCTCGAGGGGCACCCCCGCTAAATTTGTTCATTAACCTTCATAGAAGACAAATTCACTGAGAAATGATGCTCTGCTCTCCACGGTCACGGAATTGCCCCAAATGACCCAACTAACATTCATGGCGTGTACGAATGAGATTAATAACAACATACAGGGTGTCCCAAAATAAATGCAATCCTCGCAGTCGGTGCTATAATTTCAAAATTACTGAAAATTATTCAGATTTTATAACAGATTCTGAAAGACGAACTTTCGTACATCTGTTCAATTTTTGTCTGAGACGACGGTTCACTAGTTTTGAACAAAGGCTATTAAATGTACCGCTGTCAAATTTACCACTTCCAAGTTTGGCGCTAGATCTTTGAAACACAGGTTCACCTTGAAAAGTGGAAGAAAATGTCTTTCCACTACAAAAAAAAAATCCCTGGTACTAATCCAGTATGTTTTTAAAATAAATTATTAAATATTTGTCGTCCTTGTTTTATTATATCCACAGTCCTTTATTGTCGTTAAACACAGTATTTTTGCTCTACCATATTTAGAATAGTAACTTCGTGACTTGCCAATTTTATCTCCACTGGGTGAGTGGGTCTGACCAATCTGCGTGAATAATGTAAATTGCAACAGGAGGGATTAAACAGTAACATGAATGGAAAGGTTGGGCTTATATTTCAAAATTATTTTAATACTAACAATTTGTACTTATTGTTTTATCCACAATCTTTTATCGTCTGTGCAGTATTTTCCTCTACTCATATTGAGAATAGTACTTCGCGACTTGGCCAAACTTAAAAATGTTTAATCTTCATGTGTCTGACAAATCCACGTAGATTTGAAATTGCAGCGGAAGGGATTAAATACCAATAATGAAATGGTATGAGGATGTTGAAGACCATTATGATATAATATGTTATAATATGGACCATTTGATAGACACACAAAGCACACAATATCACTGAACACCAAACTTTGAGTTTACATCAACACAATGTCAGAACTTTGTCATTGTGAACATAGAACTTTCCTTATTTGTCAAAGACATGTTGTCTTTAAATGTTTTTAATATTAAAATATTTAGTTTAGCAAGCTTATACTGGGTTAATTGTAACCAAACTTAGTAGGAAGGATAAAGAAAGAGATCAGGAGAAAACAAAAGCAGCACCTCACTACTTTAGCATCCTTGATTGTGTATTCATCAGTCAAACGTGGAATGGCTTAAATTGGGTGGACTTACTACGTAATCGCCTTGGTTCTAAAAAACATGAAACAAATCAATTAATTTGAACAGTATGTTGAGAAAAAGGATAGGCCGTACAGATAGCTTCGTCAACATTTCAACATTTAAAAAAAATACCGTAATTATACGGCTAACCAGAGATTTTTTGCAGTTAAAAGACATTTTTTTTCAACTTTTCAAGTTTAAACCTGCTTCACGATCTCGTCAAACTTGGAATGGGGTAATTTGACAGCGGATTACAAATAGCCTTTGTTTTCAAAACTAGTGAACCGTTTTAACCGTTTCGGACAAAAATGGGGCAGGATGTACTAAATAAGTTCGTCCATTTCCATATTGTTGATGAATTTGAATAATTCTCAGTAATTTTGAAATTATAGCACCAACTGCGAGGATTGCATTTATTTTGGGACACTCTGTACAATTGTTTTAGTGTTATTGACAAAATTAATGCACCAGTGCTGTTTGATTTGCTATTAACAATACTCTCTTCTTCGGGGCTCTTGATGTTTCGTATCAAACTAACCCTGTCAGTGCATCGATTTTTGTCACGAACACAAGAATAAACATCATGCAGTCATTAAGCTTTAAATATTAAAGTAATCAGTTATTTTTTGGCTTGGTACACGTTCAAATTGCGAAACATTAAACTTGCTTTTAAATGTGTAGAAGTGGTTGAGTGTGACTGCAGTTTACTATGTTTTTTTACCACACTCATCTCTTACATTTACCATGTTTACCTTAATCTGTCAGTGTGGAATTTACCTTAAAGCAATAATAGCACTTTTTTTAAAGTGACAGGAGGAGATTTTTTGAGGATACGAGTTCTCTCAAATTTCACGGAATCGGTTGTAGACCACCTACCGAGAACGTTTGGAAGGCTTATATTGAACAAACAAGTCAAAAGAAAACCGCAAACATTGTTTTGAACTTGCCTGACTATCGTAATTGTCCCCATAGAACACCGTGCTTTGACTTTCTGTCGTGCACGACAGAAAGTACTAAATCATCATCTTACCACATAAAGACGGCGTATTCGGCTTATTCATTTCAGGTGTGATCTAATACATTGGTAAGCATTCCAAATATGCAAAAAACTGGGGTTCGACAAAAATTGGGGGCGCTTCTTTCTGGAAATCTCCTCATGTCTCTTTAAGAGCGCCCCCAATTTTTCAAAAAAATTGAGATTTGTACACGGTTGCATTGGTAACTGGCTAGTAAACTATACCTGTGAATGGCTAAGCTCAAAAATGTCTGTGTCGCAAACGAAGGAAGTTTGTAATTAGAATAATTAATATCGGAGATCTCCGATAATAATTCAACGGCTGCTAGCTGGAAACGGCCTTCCAATATGAAATAGCCGGGAAATAGCGCCATGTACGTGTCTACGCTCATCCATTAGTTGTTTTATTGGTTCAAGCAAGTTAAGTTAAGTGTCTTATTTGACCTGTCCAGCTCTGCCGTTAGGTACAATAATGGGATCCCAATTCTAATTACAAAATCGCTTATTTTATGATAAATACGCCATTTTTGAGCATTCTTGTTCGCAGGTGTAGTTTCCTAGACATTACCAACATAACTGTGCCAAAATGTCAAATTTTGAAAATTGGGGGCGCTCTTCAAAAATGTGCTGTTATTGCTTTAATGTGTCAGTGTGGGTGTTTTCTAGTATTGATACGTTTCTTGATTTTGCTTCATGCACACCATATATGTTCCTATTTTTTATCATCTTTTATCGATTGTATCAATAAGTCCTCTAACATAAAAATAGAAGATATTGGTGAAATTTTCAATAGATACACACGCAACTACAACGAAAAAATGAATATTTATAAACGTATATCTGATGAGGTAGCTGATTACATATTAATGAATGCACATTAGGTAGGTTTCTTGGAAGCACTAAATTGGTGATGATTTATCGTTAGGGTAAATCGTAAAATGTAATCCAACCCCAATCCGACCTTCGTACAAAATGAGGTGCGAGTTATTACAAATCCTTTGGGACATCAAATAATAGTTTCTTGAAGCATTGGGCTGATGCCTAATATATCAAAAGTAACTTGCAGCGCATTTCCTTGCCCGTACATCTTTATAAATGTCCTTGTTCTTATGAAAGATGAGAAATATAATGCCTATATGCTGACATCTCCTTTATAATCTCTTTTCTTTGCGTGGGGATTCTGCAAGTCCTGTGTTTGGCCTGACTTCTTTACATTGTGTATGCGTACCAACATTATGGCTTTTTTTTTATTAATTCTAAGTCCATATTTTGTAAGGTAGGATTTCAATGCTCCTAATCACATGGAATGATACTAGTTCACAATCATTATATCCCTTACCAACTTGACGATCACTACCAAAAAGGGAGGTGGCGTTTTTTCTGTTGTTAGATCTAAGAGCACTTTCCCCGTAAACACAAGGCAGTGGTCCGCTCCGTGAATTTTGAAAAGTGGCAAAAATGGCGTGAAAGAATTAAATTTGTCGACCGCATTCTTAAAATAGATAAGGTTAAAAGTACCAAAGTTAGGAACATTGAAGTCTTCTCTCATGTAGGAGGAATGTGTTTTCAGTGCAACTCTTAGTTTTCTTAAAATAGCCATTCAGAGATGTATCCCAGGCCACTCTAGTTAGTGGAACTCTATTAACATCATATCAAATGAATGCTTTAAAGAGACACTGGCATATTTGAAAAATAGTGCGCCCTCACGAGTTTTCATAATTGATATTTTTGCATGGTTGTAAAGCTTTTATATACATTAGCCCTCACTTGAAATGTTTAAGACCAAATCAGCGCCCTTATGGGTATTACAGAACGATTTTTATAATTAATTCGCCTGCGACATTTATTCAGCAGACGACGGAAATGGCGTTTAAACCGGAGCCTGATTCCCATGGCATGAACACTGTTTGACCTGTCTGTGACCTTTGTGGTTTTAATATCAATGCGTACGAGTCTATGATATTCATGTAATAGACATATCTGTTGATTAAAGTTACGGCACATTATGTCTTTAGCCTATTATTTATTAATGTCCCTCTCTGTTTGGGGTATGCTTTTTTATATGTAAAATATATCTTTATTCTTCCATTGGCCTAGACTATCATTTGCGATCAAATTGAAGTTGTGAAAATGTGCCAGTGCCGCTTTAACTGTACTTTATTCGTGAGACATATTACAAATAATCCCTTACATAACTCACTGTTGGACTAGATATGAAATCAGAGACGCGTGTTTTCGTAGAATTGGTGATTTAACTTTAAAAACTCCTGTGGGACTCAGATAATTATGGCTCTTCGAATAGACATCTGCAGATTAAATTCCCCACGCGCAAGAATGAATATAAAAATTATGTAGCGTCTTTATTTTTCCATTGGCATTGATCCGCGTGTTTGTATATAAATGACTATTAAACTTTTGATTTCAGTGTGTGAATATTATCGAGTGATGATTTCATTTAACAGGTCTTTCACAGGAACAAATCATTTAGTATGATCTGGAAAACCAATCTAAAGAATAGGTGCTCTTAGAAAGAGGGATGTTAACTAGGCAACCTCCCCAGGGGTCCATCATAAACGTATAATTCCACGTGTCTTGTCTGGATATATTTTTGGAGTATGGTAGTCAGTTAGTCTGTAGAGGTATGTCATTTGCCACCCTTTATACCTACAGAGTGGTCAAAAAAAGTTTACACTTTTTCATCTGCAAATTTCTCAGAAGTGGGTAGACATATCAAAATAGTTTGAAAGTATTTATTAACTACAATATCTTGTTGGAACCTGGTGGAAACGGCGTTGAAAACAAAGCTGAAATGACAAAATGTCCACCATCTAGAGAAAAAGGTCAAAAACCACTTTGCACACACGTAAGTCTATGGCATTCTGTTGTGGTTCAGAATTATATCCAAGATTGATACACACACATTGAAAATGCACCCCCCGTCATGGGACTTGGTATTTAATAATAACCACAAAGGGAGAAATTTAATGACACCTCAATTATTTCAAGTTTCTCTTATAAATTTAAAAATAAAACGACTGCAATATTTCTTCTTTATGATCTTGTCCCAAACCATGCAAACTTCGAAAATGTACAAGCAGAGTCTCGATCAGTCATGGCAAGAAAAACATGCATGTATCTTTCTATTTAAAATGCTCCCCAATTGAATCAACTTATTTATTATGTAAATAGGCATTTCAAGTTAAGTTTCACAGTTGAGATATTCTTGCATCATTTCAAAACAGTAAACTACTTCACAAAAGCTTGAAGGGTGTTCAGTAGTGCTAAGTGAGTAGACGTCCAGTTCACGCAATGGTATTGATTGCTGTTAACCATAAATGGTTGTCCCATAGACTTATTACGTGTGTGCAAAGTGGGTTTTGACCATTTTTCGCTATATGGCTGCCATTTTGTTATTTGAGCTTTGTTTTGAACGCAGTTTTCACAAGGTTATAACAAGATATTGTAGTTAATAAATTACTTTAAAAAATTGTGGATATGTTCCACCCACTTTTGAGAGATTGCAGATATAAAAGTGTAAACCTTTTTTTGGACCACACTGTATGTATGAGCTTTCGCAAATTATCCTCCTGGCGTTGGTTTTCTCAATCTAAATAAGTGTGGTTCTATGAATCACAGAAGTAAAAATATACACATTTGCTTGTAAAGTTTAAACAACAGGATTGAAACGCTTTTCGTTTATTGACTGCCCCAACTATATAAAACTCATACACTTAATATTTTTAATGAAATAGTTTACTCACTGTGGAATCATTTCCTACGAGATAAATGGTCATAAGTCTTAGAAAATCGAATTAAAATTATGCCAAAAGTATTGGTTGCTTTGTACTCGATTCACTGAGCAAGGGTTTTGAGAATTGTCATATGAACGTGGTTTTGGTTTTTCTATGCAAATGAATACCGACCTAAATTTGTGGAATATTGTGATATTTTATGCTTATTATTTGGACAAATTGTTACTGCGGAAGTGTAAAATGATGCTTAAAACGTGGGTTTTCAGTGTTTTTAGAACATTAACTACAATATAACAATTATATATCCGTTATCTACTTAATTTGGTTAGATTACAGGGCGGCCTTTCGGATTATTAAAAAGACAAGATATCCGGACCGACCCTTCCTTCTGCATGAAAAAGCGAGCAAACAGGTTTTGCCTTAAGGCACTAATATTATTTGACCAGCTTTAACCAGGCGACAATGGGATAACCAATATTTGTTTATATGATATATACGCGCCCCTTTTCCTATTGAAGTTAATTCAATTCATCCAATTATAGTTTATAGTGGAGAAGTAGCATAAATGATAGAAAGTGATTGCTAAAGCAGGTGTGTTGTGTTGGATTTTTTTCACTCAACGCATCGACGTTTCCACCGCCATTATACTTGAAAGCTGGCTATAATCATAAAAATTAACATTCTTTCATTCTTTTGACAATAACATAAAATACGTTAGTGAAATCATAAAACTTAAGTTCCGAGTTTTAGCATGGAACATAAAACAGATGTAGTCTTTAAGGAGACGCTGGAAATGGAAAGAGTACTCTATTTAGTGAATTCGACCTCTCCAGTATTCACAATATTGTAATTACGCTTCAAATGCCGTTCAGATTCGGGGAGTGGAAGTGGAAACTCAAACTGTATTCACATAGTGCTGACGGCAACGACTCTCTTTCTGAAGCAGACGTCCTAGAACTTGAAAGTCAACCCAAGTATGTTCATAAAAAACGCTGGTATGGGATTCGTCTTACATCATCGAACAATCCTCAACGGAACTGCTGAGATAGAGCTTGAATATGTGAAGTCATTGGTTATAGGATCGGGCGAGTATGTTTTCTAAGCTCCGATTCAAAATATTATGAAAAGCATGTCGCAAATAGCCTCGAGTTACCGATGAAGGATTTACCGATATATCTGTCCCCAAGCTATTCCGTAGAGTGAAGATTTGAAGATTTTCTTACACTGAAAAGAAGACATTGCGGCTAGTGCAATATTATATATATATATATTATATATATATATTATATATATATATATATTATATTTAACGTCCTTTAAACCTTCAAACCCACAAAAATACCACTACCTTACATTTTGCGGTGATTGTCAGATTTTTCCTCTAGGGATGTTAGGTATATCCCTCCCTAAAGTCCCTTAATGCCATTTTTTGCCACTTTGCAAAAATCACGGAGCGGATCCCTGTCTTGTTTTTAGTGGGAAATTGCCCTTAGATCTTTTTTGCGGTGATCGTCAGCACTTTAATTCAAAAGATAGTCTGTCCTGTAATATACAGACTGTCCCCAAAAAAAACTATACAATCAAAGATTAATTTTTGCCCCAAAACTTAAGTTCATCTCAACTGGACGTTAACTGATTCTTTTGTAGGAATGTTCCAGCTTTCATGAGATTTTTAGTTGGTGTAATTTAAGGGTCTGGGTCGGAAGTTATGGCCAATTGTCTGAGACACTTGAAAAACTGTTGGTCCAGTTTCGGCTATCCTGGTATCAACACAGTTTCCATTGAAAATCAACTTCAAGACATTCTTTATTGAAAATTAAAATAAAAAATGGGTTTAAAGTACTGCTTCTTGTGATATAACATAAATTATAACTTTATAATGTCACAATTGCCAAAAGAATACATGTAGAGGAAAATTTCATTCCAAACAGTCTTGTTATCTCAGCCTTACTCCAGGTTCCTGCAGAAGGTAGAACCATAAAAACACCCTCGTTGAAAGTAAACTGAAGAACCAATCATCCTTTCCATTATTGTTCTTTATTCAATACTGGTACCTTCATTATGTTTCTCCCTGACATCTTGGAGTTAGTGGGGAAAAGGGGAAAAGGAAATTGGTCCTCCACATTGGAGCGTTGTCTGCACATCCCCCCAACAGAGACTTGTGGCTGTTCCATTAGTTTCAGCAGTCAAATTCCCAAAATTTACATGAATTTCATGATTATCGTCCCCCTGAGAGTGAAACCCCCATTCCCCAACAGCATAATATCTGGTGCTTCCACTATTTGAAAAATAATATATTGATTAGTTCAATGCATGATAATACATTCACTCTGATCTGTACAATAATTCTTTTGTTTGAAAACGGGTTTGACCCCACTATGATGCGACATGCCTTATACCTTTAGTTTCAAGTGAAACTGGCCCAAGTGGTATTTTATCGTTTGTGTTCAAATGACAATATCTCAGATGAGGGTCCATCAAATTGGATGGAATAAAAACGAGAATTTGGCTTAGGAACTGGTCTAACAAATAAAATAAAAATATCTCACAGAAATGCACAGTTTATATTTTTTATAATTTTTAGTTTGATTGTATAGTTTATTTTGGGACAGTCTGTATATCCATAACATCCTTTTCGGAAAATGACTAACAACACTTTTCGTAGAAACTTATTAAGTACTTTTGTCACTATAAATTCATGTGACAACCAGTGCAAAAAATTGTATTGGAAGAATTGCATTGTGGGAAGAACACTATACCTCCTCTTCTACTAACCTAATAGCTTTAAAGATATGAGGATGTGTCACTAGGCACACCCATTCCACTAATGTAATCTCATAATATTAAGTGTCCTTAAATAATTTATAGAGAACAATATTGCTACATACCAAGAACCTGAATAATATGAATAACCCAAAGACATGATTTATCATAGCTAATTATTTATTAAGACAGATAATATTCAAAGAAATAAATTCCTCTATTGGATGAGTACGAAGAGTTGCGGCGTACGGGAAATTGCATTTTGAAAAATAAATCGGTTAAGCTTATTTTGTACCGCTGCCAGTGGGCATGCGATTTCGGTATTCTGATATTGGGTTGTGTATCCATGTATTAAAGTGATCACAATGTTAATATCTCTCGCCCACATGCTCAGAGAAATAGGGAGGTTTCTTATAAAGGTTTTCAAGAAAACATATATTATGTTCATGTTGGAATATCAGTTAATAATACAATAAAGACAGAATGTTCTGAAAGATACAACATGATTCACTTTAAACCGAACAACCGCGCAACAGAAATGAAAGCCAGTATAACCAAGCAAAATCACAACAAATCAAGGTTTTTGCAGACCTTCAGAAGACTGTAGACGTAACAAGTCAGATGTCCTTAGAATGAGCCGTTTAAAGGATTGTTTTTTGGGGTTTTTTTTTTTTTTTGCCTTTTGACCGATAATAATAAGATTATTTGTCACTTATGCCAAGATATTACGTACTTTGTTTATTGTATATTTAAACGGGGATGGCCCGATTTAAGTATACAGTGTTTTCTTCATCTTGAGAGAATGGCCTTCATCCTAGGGTAAAATTTACCCAAAAGCTTTTTACAAATCTTTATAACATTGATTTACATTTAAACACAATTTAACCTGATTTCAAATTACCCCTGTACTAATTTTACCCCTTATTTTACAATGTTGCCCTACGGGGATTTTTTAGGACTTTCAGTATGGTATTCTGGGCAGCTTGTCGTAGCTATGCTAACACAATAGTATTATCGCTTTATTGCGTAAAGCTTATATAGGATTAAAATCAATCTCCTCCCTTGCTAGTGTAGTGGATAAGAGTACTGATATATAATGCAGGTGTCACAGGTTCGATTCCACCTGTAACCTCTTTAAAATAAATGTATTTCAATATTTTTAGATTAAAGAGAAACGTTTTCTAAGTCCAAGGTTTAAAATACGTAAAGGTATTGAAACACCTCACTATCATACCTATACGTTAAAAATAATTGCGTCCTGCACGGTAACTGCCACAAAAATCACGCGTAGTTCCTGAACCACCACCCAGCTCCAGATCAGGTCCCCTCATCTTTTGGACCTTTTTTGAATTTTTTTCCCTGTCTACCTGAAAAAATAATGAAAATGTTATATATTTTAAAAGAAGCAATAGCGATATTCGAACCCGAGATCACTGTATCATGAGATCAACTCCAACCACAGGCCATGAGAGGATTGGTGTGGCCACATTTTGCATTTCTTATCCTATGACGCATAACCCCCGCACCCCCGCGCAAGTGGCTGTAAGCCTGCCAAAACGGGGATCCGCCTGCTCATACAGTAGTCCACGGATAAGGGTATTTAGCCGGCTGACTATGTTTTCAGTTGTATACTTTGGACCCCTCTTTTTCACATTCATGCGGGGACCATTGAATATTAATTATTAGTAAAGAACAATATACAGATTTTAATCTTAAAGGAATTTTATTATGGGAATAACAGCCACATTTTTTGGAAAAAATAAAGATTTGATGACGGTCACTGCATGATTGGATATTATTTTGCTTCGGGGACCCCATTCAGGTAAAATGACGTACGTATCCCTACATTGGAAAAAAAAACAAACCGATTTATCGTCACGTACGTCGGTTTGAATCAGTAGGGAAAAGGTAAATTTTTGTATCTGTTTAAAAAAAACGGTGTCCTTTTTGGAAACAAAATAATAGCACTTTGGGCAAGGTCCAGTACAGACCTTGATTAACATAGTCGGATTTATATATATCGTGTCCGCCCCCAAAGAGCAAACTGATACCTGACACGTGCTATACCGGACACATGACCTGACACCCTGATACAAACTATTCCGTCTCGTTTAACCGTTTAATAACTACAATAACGGCAAGCAGCACGCATTCTTTATCTTTCTCCGTGTCAACATCGTAATCGATTCAGTATGAGTACTAGACTGTGGTTCTTGTAGTAAAGACTATTTTCAGGCATTGAAGGCGTAGTAAAGACTATTTCAATGCAGTTCAAGTCATAGTGTGTACTTTGTTCAATGACGGTACTTTTGGCACTCCAGTTACTCAGCATCGGGGTAAGACTCAATCCTTCAAATCATGCAAAATATGCTCCTATATTGGATAGCCATAAACGTCGTATTGTAGCAGTGTCCATGTCCCCAAGGACTTTGAAACATTTAACAATCAATGATAAGCTTATACTGCCTCGTGACACCATCACCATGTCTGGTCCTCTAATGCAAAGACTGGCATTTCACCGCAATGCTTGCTAACTCTATCCATTTCCTGATCCAATATAGCAACTATTAACTGATTTTGGATCGGTTTTCTTTCCTAAGAGTCTGGTATCTCATGGGTCGGTGATTTGTTCCATTTGGAATCAAATTGTGTGATTTGGAGGCCAAACCTTAACCTCATGCATAACATTGGGTTCCGAATTTGAGACCCTCAACTTTGTTTACATCCAAATTTCAGGTGATGAATTTTCACGGTGCTTTAATTTGGTATTTTTGTATTGAATGTACACTTTACAAATCCTTATATGTGAGGGAATTTTTTTAGCTTGGGGGGTGGGGGAGTCCACTCGTTACTTTTACACGCGAAGGTTCTGCTAAATTTAGCGAGTTAATCTCGACCCCAAACCTAAAAAATATCGTAAGTTTCCTTGTTTGATGTGGATAGTAAGGTATTAAACTCCCTCTTTCTGTTCAAAGTAGTAATTCCGATTTTACGATCTTGAAGATCAATGATTTTTGAGGGTGCAAAATTTTGCACCATTCCATTGAGTCCTCGCGACGGCATGACAACATTGCTTTTTTTTTGCCATAAACACTTTGCGTTACTTTCTCTCTTTGACTGAGTGCTTTTTTTTTTTTAATACAATGATCTAGGACAGAAATTCAAAAATTGGGCTTGTAACCAGAATTTTTTGGAAAATAATTTTTTCGACCTGTCCTACGTGTATGGAGATAGGCAGTGATCTCAGTTCCGCAGGGGAGGGCGGCCCAAGAAATCCCATTTCAGACGTCGCCATTGGGGTTTACATTAAAAGTTGAAATCTTGACGAAAATTCTGATTTTTTTATATGTTGTCAAGGAATATTTTCTTATTCCAAAACCGTTTTTGGAGTTGAAGAATCAACTCCACGAAGTGTTATTTCTGATTTTTTTTGGTATTAATAACGAAACGAGGACGAGGTCGTATGTAGGTATATCATGGGAACACCCATGACCGACCTACCTCAAAGCACCCAAATTGGTTTGTGGTTTTGCCTCCGTTGCTGTAAGTTCTTTTGATATTTTGGTGAATTGCTATAATGATGAGTCTTGGCCGCCACCGCCTGAGTTCCATATTAGAAAAAATATGGACGAAAACGAGTTCTAGGCAAGTCTATATGCACTGACGGTCGTTGCACTAAATTCTAAATGGGCTAGACTACATGACAATACCACAAGCTTATCATTAAGTCATAAGACCATAGTCGTAACACCAACTCAAATTGTAAATTATGCTACAGCCATGCGCAGTGTAATAATCAGTAAATTTTGTAAGTTGTGCTTAAATGACTTACTCAAAGTTAGGCCCCAGCCCACGTCCGTTGCCACTGTTTTTATCGCCACTGCTATTAAAAGTTCCCATCACTCATGCTTCTGTCAATTAACTGGTGCATAACTCAAAACTCCAGAAACTTCCCCTGCAAAGTATCTCTATCAACACATAACCCTTGAACATAGGCGCCATGGCTACAGATCTATGCCTGGCTCTCTAGCCATGCGCACCGATCCACTCTGATATAAACTCCCTATTATAAGTATTATACACCCAAACCATTTCAGCTCTCCTGGATAACATTTACGGACTAAATCGCTACTCTGCTATGGTTCAGCCCCAATATAATGAATAGCTCCGCTTCGGAAGGTTGCCACAATCTATGCTCCAGGAAGGCATGAGTAGTTGTCAAATCTCACACGTGCCAAAGTACGAGCAGCATACACGCCTCACACACATCCTTATAATCAACATCCTCATTCCCGTGTTACAGAGGTTAGACTTATATTATAAGATTCTCCGCATTTTTTTTTCGTAATTTGTGGGAGACTGAACATCTTGAAGGCTGGAAACCCAGTTTTCTAATGATTTTCATTCTACCGGCCCCAGTTAAAGTATAAATGCCTCCTTCACTATTTTAGTCTTCACGTACTCTTGGGATTTTCACAAGTAGAAATTTAAAAGAAAATACTCAAGTTCCTTTAATTACCCTCAGGTATTACCCAAACGCTTTTTTAGTTCATGTTTGTGTTTAGATTCCCAAATGTAATCGTAGGCCGTGAAATTCCCAAACTGGTTCCCTAATCTTACCCAAGTGCTTCTTTAAAGATGTTGTCTGCTAATGTCCGCCTGCATGTATTGATTTACTTAACCCCACTCTGGCAGTTAGCACAGTTTTATTCGCATCATTCACCGAAACACTGCAAACGGCTCGTTTGCTATGCTTTTGCAACTGGATGCGCGATGAGCTTTTGCTTTGGACGTCATTATCGTTGAACTTTTTACAACGTACATTAACAAAAGCCCCTGGTATGAGCCTCGATTGAAGACAGCTTATTGGGGTCATCTTTAAGCTCAAGTTAAGAATGTATTCATATTCTAAATGGTAATCTGTGAAAACTGCTGACGGACATCAATTACATTGCGATTACAAACTTGAAGAGCTGTGGCTTGTTTTGTTGGAAATGGCTAAGGATACATGGATAGGCTGATTTTATAGAAATAATAAGAAGGAAATAATGAAAATCAACGAAAAATGTAAATTTCAAAAATCAAAGCTGGGACCTCACAATCTCTTTGGCTCGCTTACCAACTTTTAGCTCCTCTCATTTGAACTGTGCAATGAATACCATTGTTAATTTTGATTTTACATTCCAGTCATTCATTGAATTGCACTAGCCTATTCTAATCATATTTGCTAGGCATTCTTGTTAGACTCACATTTTGAACCTTTGATCTATATTTGCTTCTGATATCCTACAGGCTGTGCACGAGCAATTTGTCTCTTGACCTACTTGTAAGGTGATATGATTTGCAGCTGGATGCTGTGATTTCGCGCTAGCTCTCTACACCAATCCACCTATATCCAGCCGTGCTATCTTAACCGAATTCGCCGTTTCTTGCTTACACATACCATTTTATAAATATAAACACATTTATACACTATTTTGAAATTTGACAAACAATTGAGTTTTACGTATAACCATAACTATAACCATGCCTAGGAAAAATGTGGAATTTTAGAAGCTCATTCCAGGAAAATTTGGAATTTCGATGGAAATTATCAAAATTTAATTTGGAGGAAAAAATTGACCTTCCAAAGAAAGAACTAAAGGCAATTGTTTGAACATCCTGCACCGATTGACTAGACCTTACAACAAAAAACTAGGGATGTAAAGCGTAATGAAATTCAATGATGCGCACCTAATGGGCTTTGTTGGCCTTCGAATAAGAATTCTGATTGATTCGACCTCTTTGAAATGTCAAGTGATAACATTCCTTTACAGTATTACCATTTTAGGTAATTTTAAGTGTTTTGTTAAAAAGTGTATACGTAAATATATCTTAGTAATCATACGATGCTTAGTTATAGATACCTCTTGGGCTTATTGCGAGCATTATTACTGGGTACTGCCAACCGATTTTATTGGTTATCCATAGGTTAATATAATGTAATTAACCAATCAGAGAGATTGTAAGAAAAGTTTAGATTGTATACTAGAGTGTGGGCCTGACGTTTCGATCCTAGCAGGATCTTCATCAAAGGCAAACTCAAGTTTAGATTGGTTAATCCATAGCGGGCTATCATGTTATATCATGAAGTGATCCAATTAAAGATACTGTAAAACAACGTGGTAGTCTTCAGGGGGTTAACACGCATACTTGTCCAGACGCACATAGCGACAATGGTATTGCAAATTTCCCATAACAAATGGATTTGTAAATTGCTACTTAAATTTGCACAGCTGATGAATTTGTAATCCAAACCCCGCGATGAGTGTTTCAATTCCTTGTTTCTGAACGGGTTGTGCATGGCTGATCCCAGTACTGTTAAAAACAAATGTGCAGCAATTTTCAGTCTTAATTTATTATGTCATTGCAAAATGATTTTTGTAATGACGATTATTCCTTTAGTTCCATGCAGACCTACATTAGGTAGCAAATTGTGCGTTTTTCCCCTTGACAAACACTGTGATGCCGTCAGATAGAAAATCAATAGAGCAAGTGAGAAAATTACTGTAGTACTTCGTTTACCGCGTGAAAACACACTTCGTTTCACGTGATGTGTGTCTATAATTTATCTTGAAGTAAACACGCTTTATTCGCAAATACTTTATGAAATTGAACATTTTTGATCATTTTAAAGACCGGATTTATTTTCTGTTGTGAGATATTCTGTTCGTGTATGAGTAAAAAAGATTTTAATTATATTCCAGAAAAAACTTCTTCCAGAAAACAACAACAACAATAAAAATCAATTTAACCTAAAAAAAAATACTAGGGGGACAGTTTAACCGCGTAATTTTTGTATCACTAAAGATGCTTTAGTTTTGTCTGGTCTTAAGGTAGCAAATAAACATAGTAATACCCATGTAATATATTTTGAAAAACAGCCATTTTATTTTGCATTTTGTGCCATGAAAATCAACAATATAAACAAAGTACGTTTTATATAAATATTGCAAATTAGGAATCCAATATGCATGCCAATAGTGGTCATTTAAACTTACTTTGAAACACAAGAACTTTAAAATTAAATAACTTCTGCACTTCTAGTTTTCAGATTTTCAGAGAAATAGTGTATTTAAATCTCTATCCATAAGTTGACCACGGATTTTTCGAGCTACTGAAGCATGAAGACAACGATGAGTTCCGGTCCCCTCTGAAACTGTGGCTTCTAGTCAAAATATTCCTATGGGGTGGGTGTAAAATTAGTACTGTAATTACTCAGTAGTTAGCCTCACACATCTTTTTGTCTTGATATTGTGCTGATTTTTATCTTTAAAATAATTTTTAACACAAAATATGGCCCAGGAAGTTCCAGTTTCTACTATTTTTCAATTTTAACTTAGACCTGTCACTTTTTTTTACCTTTTTCCCAAACACTTTTCGGCCAGAGGGTGCCAGACCAGATCTATTTAGTGGTGTGGAATCTAAAATCCATGAGCATTTAAATTCTGAGAAAAAGCCAAAAATTATTACAATACATTTTTCTAAGGGGATATTTGAGTAAAATTGTTAAATTTGTATTTGTCCATACTAGTAATATAATACTACAAATATCCCAAAAACTGAAAATTCTGTATCTCTTCGCTGGCTGAATTCTTTCTTGTTCTTTTCAATACTTGTTAACTGTTGATAGTTGATATTTGATATAGGGAAATATTTCATTTTAAAGATGTGTAATGAAAAAGTTTGAAGTGTTACTATAATTTTTTTCGCTATCTTCATTGAATTTTTTTTTATTGAAATGACTTGGGGCATTCAAAAGATATCACCCTGCATATTTTCCTCTGATTAGAGATATATAAACTTTCATATATGTAAAAGTACACGTATTGATGCGTCTTGTATTCTGAATTACATGAAGTTCGGCTAGGCCTGGTAATTGGCTGAGGAATTCTGGTTAGGTTTTGCAG
The DNA here is from genome assembly GCA_023653785.1 of Ophioderma brevispina. Taxonomy (NCBI): domain Eukaryota; kingdom Metazoa; phylum Echinodermata; class Ophiuroidea; order Amphilepidida; family Ophiodermatidae; genus Ophioderma; species Ophioderma brevispina. The sequence continues at coordinate 121,794 of JAMKCH010067269.1, read as the reverse complement.
CGAGAGATATATATAGCTGTAGGTGTAAACCCTAGTGTTCCTTTTGACCAACCCAATTTGGAAATATATCATAATTTCTACGATACATGCATTGACAAGTGCTCTCTTTTACGTCAAAGATGGCCAATTGGGAGGTATACAGTTACTAGGGCTGTGTTAATGAATTCCAAATAACAAGGTGTGTTACCGGATAATTTGTCGAAAGTCACAGACGCGTTGTGTGAGGTGAATATATTTGAGGCTTATTATTGCATGCTTATTGTATATTTAGCAACACGAGCCATTTATAGAGTTTGGAAAACATCATTACCGATTTTTTTCCGTAGGCAAAAACGATCGCATAAGAGACACTGGTAAGTGTGGCCGCAAGCCAAATAGTAACCCTTGTTTTGTTTCTCTGATCGAATAACAAGCGAACTGTTATTAAACGTAAATAAAAGAAACTAAAGTGTACTACTATCAGTGCGAGATGAGGTAGATAATATTAAAATGGCAAAGAGAGTATGGTAATTTAAGACTTTTTAAAATATTTTACATTTTTTAAAACCAAGTCCTTACTTTTGTTAATTCTTGCATTAAATTTGAGGATTGTGAATTTTATTAACAGTGTACGTGCCTCGCAACACACGATCTGTCTTCAGGTGTGGATAAAGGAAGGGATATATAACGACCATATCGATAATAGTATTGTAAAATGCTAACTTACAAATATTGTAAGTCTCTTCTAGGTAGCGTTAGGTCATGTGTATTTTAATGCAGTATATATACTAGCTAGCTGAGCATCTAATACCTGAAGTTCATATGGAAATGTCAAAAGTTGCGACTATATCAGGCTTACAGAAGCTAACAGAGATGCATCGCTTTTATGTACTATGGTTTCTACCAGAGTTAGTGAGTATAAATGACAGGTCTCGTTAAAGGATTCTTTGTGCTTTCAAATGTATGGATTTTGTCAATCAAACTTATCAGCTTCTGTCATTTGATTTTGATCACAAACAATAGGTGATCGGTGTGCTTTAAAGCGGCACTGGCACATTTTCGGAAAATATCAAAATTTCTTTATAAAATAACATACCCAAAGAAGATAAGGACATTAATAAGAGGATAAAGACGTCCAGGTAATTTGTAGGCTAACTTTTAAGTTTGCCATACCTTTTATTAATATTTTGGGTTGTTAAGATTTCAATATTTTTTAAAGTAAAAACAAAAACACCCTTAAAGGGGGATGGCTCGATTTAATTATACAAAGTTTTCATTGGATGACCTTAACCTAAAACCCCTTATCTGTAAAGATATCTGTTCTCATCTGCAATCATTTCCATTATCCCATATTGGAGAAGGGAAAAAACACATTATGCGATTCCAGCGTGAAACCAAACAATTATACACATGATCGAGGTTGCCTAAAGAAGCACAACTTGAGAATTAATAAATTCCGTAGGAATTTACGTCATTTGAGTGAGGATTGTTGAATTTTTAAAAGAATAAAGGTACTAAAGGTGATAACGTCTAGTTGCAACTCAATTAAAAATCACCCCATCGAAACAAACCGAGCCTTAAAGGGGGATGGCTCGATTTAATTATACAAAGTTTTCATCTTCATTGGATGACCATAACCTAAAACCCCTTATCTGTAAAGATTCACGACGATATTTCAATCCGTTTTGATGTGAGAGCTAAAAACGTGATTTTGTGGTCGACCTCTTATAAGTGAAAAAAGATAGCAGTTAAAATCTAAGATTTGACTGACCTTTTGAAAGGTTGCCAACTGCTTGTAGAAATGTTACAGAGTATCAGTGCAAACTACTTTTGTTTTTCATACATATGAAGGGTGTACGCCTCTGAGTGAAGCAGATGAAACTTGTCCATTAAGTGGTGATGAACACAAAACTCGCGCTAATGTCGGTTTACCGTTTGCAATCATTCATACCGTTATAATTAACCCCACAAGCAAACCAAAATACATTTTCAATTAAAGCTTCATTGTTGTAATTGTTCGTATCAAGTGTGCCCATAAAGCCGCGTTTACTGACTAACAAGCACAAGAAAAAATGGCCTGTGAGAATTTTATTACTCCGTGCGAATAGGAATCATGTTTCTTCCCATGTAATTGTGAAGATGCATTGCACATTGGGGAAAAACTACCAGATCGTGTTTTTGTAATTCCCATTCTTTGCTCAAAGGAAATTTTTAACAGAGCTAGGACAACTGCTCGTTTCAACTTAGAATTTTACAGCATCGGTCATTATCGCGCAATCAAAGGAAAGTTGAAATTACTCCACGGTTCGGCAATGAATTATCCCTGAAATCAATTATTAATTAATACCATCTGTTTTTCCTCTTCTGCATCTTTGCCTTATCCCATATTGGAGAAGAAAAAAGCGCATTGAATTATGCGATTCCATCGTGAACAAACATTATACACATGATGAGGTTGCCTAAAGAAGCAACACTTGAGATTAATAATTCCGTAGGACTTTACGTCATTTGAATTGAGGATTGCCTGAAATTTTTAAAAGAATAGGTACAAAGGTGATACTTCTTGGTCCAATCAATTTAAATCACACCATCGAACAAACCGAGCAATGCACGTGATAACGCCTTTACCATCTGCTGGGAGTATAATTCATGAACTGCGGAAGGAAAGAAGTATTTACTCTGGCAAAAGGTGAAATCGTCAGAAAACATTTTCACAACAAAGAATTGAACTTCTTGCATAGTTTAAATTGTCGTTTTCTTTGTTTAAGTAAAGCAAATGTGCATTTCGTGATCCAGCACCTTAATTGTGGTTTACGGTTCACAGATTTCCCCGAGAAAAGATTAATTTAACCATTTCATTGATTCGTTTGATGTTATGAGCAAGTGTTTATATCGTGCTGTCAAGGCCACTGTGTTGTAATTTCTGTCCGATTAAAATACAAAATTTCCGAATTTCTCCCAGCATAGATCGAAAGTCGCCCATAAAAAGTATTCACACATTCTATACTGAGGTCAACGTTTCAGATAACATAAAAATCTACATTTTTCTAGGTAAGTCGAGAGGACGAGGCGTGGATCACGAAATGCCCCTTTCAAATAAACGATTTAGAAGCTGGATTATTCCACTTTAACCTTCGTAATTTTGATGACCATTTAAAGTAATCCTATTCTGTGACTTAAGTATCTCGTCGTGGAAATGATTTTAGGAACATTATTATTTTTCCAAGATTATTGTAGTGAGAATATTTGCAATCCCTGAAAACTTTCGATTATGACCTAAAGGTTTAATGTTAAAATGAGTGGACGGTGTGGCAGGAGATAATATTGTGGAGTTGTATCTAATAGAATCAAAATATTTCAGCACTTCATTGATATTAATCTCCTCATGCAAAAGTCGCAAAGATTATAATTGGTTTAATGGTATCGCTAATAGTTATCTAAATTAGCCATTACAATCCATTCCTTCCTTGAATTCATAAAACAATAATGAGGCTGTACTAACAAAAATTCGCAATCCTTCTAGTTTATTGAACTTTCCAGGTTGAATCTCTAAGGTCTACCACACCGTTTTGTAAGTAATGGTTAGACGATGTGTGATGTCTTCATCAATGACCACTGTTTTTTTCCACGGCCCAATTTGTTTTCATGGAAGTAGCTGCATAGCTAAACCCCCTTAACCCCCAATTAGGACAACTCCCTGATTAGCTACCTACTAGACGTACACCTCGCAGGCCAGGATTCTGGGTAGACGTTTCATATGAAGTCCCATTGATGCAAATGATGTCTTACAATTGATTCCGCATGCGCTGTATGGCGTTGTGCGGTAGCGCTTGACGGAAGGATACACCACTTCATTGCATCCCTGGGAGTTAGTCAGAGGAATTTGTGGGCACAGGGTGAAGGAGTACAGCTTTTTCTATTGATCGATTTTTGGCAATGATGACCTAAGCTAAATATTTCTGGAGTGTGCAAAATTTCGTGCAGTGCCTTTTCCTAGAATCCAATTGGCCGCTATCACTCTCCAATTCATTCAAATTGCCATGTATTTATGCAATAGATCCAGGTTGTAAAGTAAGCGCCGGGGAAGCTTGTGGACTGGTTATTGACGTTATTTGATCACATTCCACCAATCCAATAATGTGGCCACCCTTAAACCCAATATGCCCCGGAATCATTCAAGTGCCCATAACTCATCGGTATTTGTGATGAGGCATAATTCTGCGCTCATACCAACCCAGTAGGAACTCATATCTGACATTCCAAGTGTGATAACAATCTTACCGATCAAGATGGAGCCATATGGCTGCTTTTTAGATCTTTAAAACCTACGAATTGTCATATATTCATATATAATTGGCCGTCATTTTTGAATTTTAAGCATGTTGTCAAACACTATACCAGATACGAGTTATTAATGTCCAAAGACAAACATCTCCACCTTTAATTTAAACTTTAATCTCATTTTGGGTGTTTTTTAAACTAAATACAATACAGATGTTCGGTATTTATAGGTTTAAAAGAATGTAAAAACAGGAGGCAGCCACAATTGGTTGCCTATACCATCTTAACTTTTTTGCATGTTAAAGAAACAGAAATTCCAGTAAGAATTTCAAATGGTTCAATTGACTTAATCCCATACTTAATTTATACCTTTTAATACTATAATTAGGTTGATGTACTACATATAATACACATATAATTAGGGTTTACTATTTTTTAAAGTCGGCTGTAATGGCTGCCATCTTGCATTTAAAAATGTCCCTTACAGAGAAATGCCAGTGAAGGGTTTCGGTGATCAATACATGTATCTCATAAGCGTAAAGCATGAGCTGCATTATAGACACTGGAATCAAGCCTCTAAACTGCAAATGTGCAGAACACTTTGACGTGTCCTGATACGTTGAAAATGCATTCGAGAGGTGATAAAGTAACACTTGGCAGCGTGTGATCAATTGTCAAAGATTTTGTGAACACCTGAACACGTTTTATGAAGGTGTTTCGTATGTTTTCCAAAGTAGGCCGTAAATACGTAAAATGGAGGAGCTAAGATCATTTTAATGATTCCGAAAGCATATTTGACTTTTGAACAGCCTAATTGGATTTTTGTGGCAATGTCATGAATAAAATACATTACCAACAACTTTCTCTTTCTCTTTCTCGCGGTGGCTTGAAACACCGGAATACCGAGAGATATTTGTCTCTATCGAAAAATACTTAAGGGATTTTTTAGTGATATTGGACTTTGGCATGGTAAGCAAGCCATATTGGATTTCAAAAAATGACACTGTAACAAATTTTGCACACCCCCTCCAAGAATGATTGGCTTGGGTCCTAATGCCTGAAAAATCTATCAATAGAAAAAGTCTTACTTACTCCCCATTCCATCCTTCAGGCTGTGTGGCCTAGACTTCCATTTTCCACCTTCCACCTGACGTAAGTGGCCTTCTAAATCTGAACTTCTACCTTATCGTGTATTTTTGCCGCAATACGATATATGGTACGCGAGCTAGCTACGGTGGTTACACAGGCCCTCAGCGCGTACGGTATTTCTCTGAGCTATTTTTAATATATATTTTATATAAATGTTTCGAGATCATGCCATCATAGGGTTCATTGATGGGACACGAATCTATTTCGTGTGATATACTCAAATATGAAAAACATGCTAAACAGAAACCCGTGTAATAGCGCCCTCATTGTTTCTACTTCAAAGGGCGACGATAGTAACTCGGGTAGAATACGGTTTATAGGAGTTATAGTCTGTGTGTCCTTGGCAGCCATAAAGGCCATAACGTCTGTATCAAATTTTGCATGCAACGACGCACTGCGAGAAAGTAGCAACGCGTTGCTGACATTTCAGCCACGCGTTGCTGTGTCCGGCCAATCAAAATTCATGAATTTCCTGTTTACGTACTTCAAAAATAGACCCACAACGCTGTTGCTAGATACTTTGCAACGCGTTGCAAACCCTCACAACGCTTTGCGAGTTCACAACGGCTTGTGTGCAGCTTCACAACGCTTTTGCTAAGGTTACAAGCCATAGGGTCATAACGTAATGCCGCCACGTCGTTGTGAGAAAGTCACAACGCGTTGCGACATTCGGCAACGCGTTGCCGACATTTCAGCAACGCGTTAGCCCGACATTTCACAAGCAGCAACGCGTTTCGAACATTTCAGCAACGCGTTTGGCTACATTTCAGCAACTCGTTGCGGTTTGTAGGCCAATTCAAAATCATGAATTTCTGTGACGTATTTCAAAAATCTAAATCTCTTCACAACGCGTTGCGACCTCACAACGCGTTTTGCAAACCTTCACCACGCGTTGGCAGCAATACTTATGACCCTTATGGCCTCCAAGCGTTGTAAACTTCACAACGCGTTGTGAAGCTCGCAACGCGTTGTGGTGGCTTGCAACCGCGTTGTGAAAGCCATAAAGTCTAACGTATTGCCGCAACGCGTTGTGAATCTATTTTTTGGAAATACGTCACAGAATCTTGATTTTTGATTGGCTGACGCTGCAGCGCGTTGCCGAAATTCGCAACGCTTTGCTACTTTCTCACAACGCGTGCGCAATAACGTTATGACCCTTTATATGGCTTGTTAACCTTGCAACCGTTGTGAAGCTTGCAACGCTTTGTGAAGCTCGCCACGCGTTTTGTGAAGGTTTGCAACGCGTTGCACAGAAAGTATCTAAGCAACGCGTTGTGGGTCTATTTTTGAAATACGTCAAGAAATTCATGATTTGGATTTGCCGACCCAGCAACGCGTTGCTGAAATGTAGATAAATAAGCATAAATCGAGTCACCATCGCGTGGTAGCCTATACGGCTGCTACACCGTGTCTACCGCGGGAGCTACATACAATCAACAACACTGGGCTAGTTTTCGTGCAAAGGCCTTGCAAAGTAACACAGTTATTAAGTATACAGTGACGTGTCTGCTCTAGAGTACCTACCCTCGGCTACTGTAGTTTTGCCCACGAAGTTTGGAGAGAACATGAATATGGTGTGGACAGTACCGAAGTAGACACGTATGGCAAGCCATAAGGCATAACTTATTGCTGCAACGCGTTGCTGAAATGTAGCAACGCGTTGCCGAAATGTCGCAGCAGCGCGTTGCTACTTTTCCCGGTCATACACATGGTGTAGCTGCCGTCTAGGCTATACCCCAACTCGAGGTGTATTCGGCCGTGTATGTTTATGGTAAAGTCTTATTGTATGCTACCATTCATATTGCTCCTCATCTTTCAACTCCTCAAGCTTGCATAGACCAATGCAATGACTGAAATCATTTTAATGTCACTGTGTTCAAACGTACACCTTTTCATTTAGAGTGAAGGAAGCGGTGAATATCATTCTACCGCAGAAAGTTTCCGCATGAGATATATAAGACTTTTGATGTTAACAAGATGGAATTTATTTGCATTAGAGGTAATTGTTGGCGTTTGAAGTGTTCACTCTTCTATGTCAAAGTTTCGATGATTTTCTGTTAAAATTTCCGAAGGGTAATTTAGTATGGGGCCACAATGTTGCCTTCCGGTCAACAGTTAGGCTTTGCTAATGTTACTAGCTTGAACAAGGTGTTCTGCAATCTTGAGCTTGAATTTGGACTAAAAAATGGTTTTAAAAAAAGAGTTTTTGATAAGGGACGACATCAAAACCAACCATCTGTTGACCAGCGAATCCGGGCGGTTCTCATTGTTTATAAAAATAGAACCGGAGCCCGAAGCAGAACGAAAGTCCGGCGCTGGAATTTGAGTCGTCCCCTACCTACGCCGTCCCAATGCCTCTAACAACCTTATGGTCCGTTTTTACATCATAATCTCTGAATTGCCCTCTTGCAACGATGATGTACGATTCAAACGGACCTTATAAACTGTATGTATCGTTTAACCTTTTTCTACCATGTTTTTTGATTGGTTATTTTATAGGGTTATATGTCATTAAGCCAATCAAATTATGCCGGTACGGCCCATGGAGTTCAAGATTTTTAAGTCTTTAAATCCTATCAATGACACAATCGTTTTACTAATAACAACCACCACCACATATTTCGGGCTGTTGTTGGCTTTTTTTTCCTTTATAATTGATCATTTGGTTACATACAGCACGATTTGCGTACGTTGGTCAACGATCTTGTCATCTATTAATTTAAATATATTTCATTTATATCAGTATGAAAATTTAATTGCGAGACTTTTCATTATCCATTGCATAATACATTTGGTAACAGCTGGCGATAATTGTTATTTGTAACAAAATAACATAGATATTGTACGATAACTGTTAATTTGCGTGGACAAAACTCTATTTCAGGAAGACAATAGAATGATTTAAACAAAACAACATATTAATTCGACTACCTACAGAGATGACATTTAACAAAAAATCCATATTACCGAGTTCAAGTTCTTGCTTGGTACAAGCTACAGGTTACATTTATTTATGAAAGATGTTGGAAACGTGCACTTATTCATTTAATTCTAAAGAAGAAAAGTGGTATTCCCAACATGTTGGATAACAGAAATATAAACTAAAGATTAACCATTTAGCATACCGTTTGAAGTTTACAAGCGTTTTTTGTTTCTGTTTCTGCCGTTGTTCAATCCCTATCTTGGAACAATCGCTCATAGTCACATCCGACCCAAGCAAATTACAGCGTTTTGTTTATTGAGGGACGATGAACCGTAAATTAGTAATATCTGGTTCAATCCGTGGTTAAACTCTCCTGTCATACAAAGTCCTATTGTATGTAATTCTATTTTGGATTCACCCAATCTCCGTTAACGTGCCATATCTTTCATATCCAAGTCATAGAACTTACGGTAACTATGCTATCCACCAAGCAATCAGTGAATGGCAATGGTAAAAAGATGGCTCTCCTTTTGCTACGGACGTTTTGAACATGTGAGGTAGTTCTTTACTTTGACGGCTTCGTGGTGCGTTGAATATATTGATTGAAGTGTAAAAACAACATTTTGACTGGGTTAAAGAATTTGTGATGTGCTTATTTATGCTTGGACAGATTTTTTAAAACAATAGTTTCAATATTGTAACGTATATCGCAAGCCATAAAGGCATTAACGTATTGCCGCAACGCGTTGAGAACATTTCCCGGCAAACGCGTTGCGAGAAGTAGCAACGCGTTGCGACGTCGGCCAATTAGAATGCTTAATTTCTGTGACGTATTTCAAAAATAGACCCACAACGCGTGCAAAATATTCTAGCAAACGCGTTGTGGAAAACTCAGCAACGCGTTTGTAAGCCTTCACAAACGGTTGCGGACCTTTCAACGCGTGCGAAGGTCATAAGCCATAAGGGTAATAAACGTATTGCCGCAACGCGTTGGTGAGTAAGTAGAAACGCGTTGCGACATTTTGGAAACGCGTTTGCGGCGTCGGCAATCAAAATCATGCTTTTCTGTGTGGGACGTATTCAAAAAATAGATCCACACAACGCGTGCGGCAATAGTTAGACACTTTGGCCTCACAACCGCGTTGCAAGCTCACACCGCGGCGAGCTTCACAACACGTTGTAAACTTCAAAACGCGTTGTGAAGGCAATAAGGGTCATAAGTATTGCCGCAACGCGTGTGAAGGTTTGCAACGCTTTGTGAGGTCGCAATGCGTGTGAGATTTATATTTTGAAAAATCGTCAAGGAAATTCATGATTTTGATTGGCTGACACCGCAAAGCGTGGGCCGAGATTCCCAGGTTAGGAGCAGTATTGCCTCGGAGGAAGCCTCCGAAGGCGGAAACATGTGCACGGCACAATATTCAAAATTTTAATAAAACAATACTCACACGGGAACAATGATAAGCCGCACGGGAGAAATGTTTGATAAGCCCAAATTAGCAGTATTGAGCAATCAATATGTCTTATGGTCTGGATCAACTCTTTGCCTTGGGGCCGTATGTGGTCGCCGCGCACCGCTAACATTTATCTCATTGTAAATAGTTTATTTATTCATTGCCCCACTTGAAATTTATGAGCCATCGATAATTGCGTCATCTGGCGACTGGACAATGGGCATTGAATACCAATTACGGGATTACATTGATTGTGAGGTTAACTTAAAGTACGTCCACACGGAGTTATTTCAGATTTCAAAGACTCGCACGGAACAATTTAAACCGTATGCAAGTTCATCGTTCCCTCCGACGCATTGTCTTCCTAGTGAAAACCTGGGAATCCCGCCTTGTCGAAAGTGTCGCAACGCGTTGCCGGAAAGTCGCCACGCGTTGTGAGTTTTGACAAACGCGTTGCGGCAATACTTATGACCCTTATGGCTTGTGACATAGCAAACGCGTTGCTAGAGACTTTGCAACGCGGTGTGAAGCTCGCACCGCGTCGTGAAGGTTTGAAACGCGTTTGCAAAGTATCTAGCAACGCGTTGTGGTCTGTTTTTTGAAATACTCACAGAAATTTCATGATTTTGGATTGGCCGAGTCGCAACGCGTTGCCGGAATGTCGCAACGCGTTGCTACTTTCTCTCGCAACGCGTCTGCACAATACGTTATGGCCTTTATGGCTTGCGATGAAAGTTTTCTGGACTTCATTAGACAGTGTCGGTTCCGATGGGGTAATCTATGTTTTAATCGGTCTTGTGCAATTACCCACACGATCAAATTGTCAGGCGTGGTGCATGTTTGCTCTCTTTGGACATAAATCACACTTCAAAGATTACGAATACGAACTATCTTGCTTCACTCAATTGTGTGGAAACTTAACCAGTTCAGAAATGTTGGCACAATCCAACCTAAATGACTGTCAAAAGTTGTTTTCTTTACTTATAAGCTCTTATAGTAGGTAAAGTATATAAATTATTGAGTAGCATTTTGGGCGTATACCTGACCGGGGGCAGTTGGGGAAAGTTGCCCCCTCTGTCTCAAAAAGCAGTACGATATGGACCAAAATAATGCCTTTTCACCCCTCTTTTTCGTGCAATTTTGACCAATTTAGCCGTAAATTTGGACACAATTTAGTAAAGTAAATTTTTGCGATTTTTCGTCAATTTCGACTTAATTTGGGTTGGAGCAATTCAACTGAACGACATACGAATTTTTGCGCCCTCAGGCCGGGATCGACATGCCTCGGTACGCACTGTTGAGTAGGTAAATTTTATATAAAATATTGAGCAAAGTGCATTTCCATATAATATTACTCTGAAAGTGTACTTAGTGTTACGTTGAAATGAAATATTAGTAGGATATACTCTACTCGTGCTAAGCACTCACAGTTAGAAAGACTAATGAAGTACAAATACCAAGTAAGACCTTCAGACTAACACTACAACAAAAAAGAATGTTCGGCTACTCCTCGTTAGCCAATACACGTTTGTTTTTATTTCGTATAACAAGGAGTAGAAACAATGGACGCAATGAAATAGGTAATTTAGAAAACTAAACATTAAATGAGTATTAGTACATTTAATCAATACAACATAGCAATTATGGAGAAATCCACCAACACTTGTATTTTTCAAAATGTCCAATAATGGTGTTACTACTAACTAAATTGCGCGAACGAACATGGCACAGGTTACGTGTACATACGGCAGGCCCTCGCTTGTTGCCCATGGGATGCTTATTCTATTCGACGAAACGAAACGTGCATCAGTGCACCCATTGGATCACGCTTTATTGCGTCCATCGTATACTAGAATGGTAGCGGAAAAAGCGTGTAATCCAATGGTGCACTGAGCCTGTTTCGTTCGTCGAATATCATAAGCTCAACATGTGAAAGGTCTATACAACTTCTTTTCTTAATAATTGGTGCACTGAGCCGTTTCGTTTCGTCGAATATCATAACCTCACTGGAAAGGTCTATAACTTCTTTCTGCTTTCCGACCACAAGCTGAAGCTGACGTAGACGAGTAATTTTGCTGTACATAGGGTGATGATGACCCGGCGGTACCCGCGAAACTGAAAACAACCGAGACCAACTGATATCCCGCGGCACTCCAATTTGCGCGCAGAAAGAGTGAAACCATGTATCTTGAAGAAACTGCCTACATCCATCCGAAACAACATACCATGTAGTACAATGTGGAACTGTAATTTGTGACATGTCTACAATCTTACAACCAAGGTTGTTTTCTAAAATTAAAATTGTAAATGATGAGTCCTAAATCAGGGTGTCCGATTTTTTAAATGTGTTCTTGATTTTTTCTAAGGGGAATGTTTGCAGGGGGTCAAAATATAAAAGGGGGGGAAAAATGTGTCTTTAAGTATAACACAATGTTCAAGTCTTTCAATGAATTACAGAACGGTATAGTTTGCCCTACCTGAGGTTTAGAAGAATAGGAGGAAGCCGAAAGCAGGCCCGAAAAGGAGCAATAGCTAGGCCGGGGAGGAGAAAGCGGCTTGCAGATAAAGTGGCGGGGAAAGGAGCAGGGGGTAAAGGGTTACGCGGCTGTAAGAAAAATGCATAAAGACCAGGAGTGGGGACATTACCGGAGGTAGGGAAACTAACTATCACTGGTTGACGACCGATGGGAACAGAGTAGGAGATGGGGCAAAACGGTCGGGAAGAAGAGAAGGGAGAAACGGGAAAACGGGGTGGCATGACGAGGAGCGGAAATGGGACAGAGGAGGGGAGCAATCGAAGGGGGACGCACACAGAGTGAGTACGTTTAAGTACTCCGAAGTGCAGCGGGAGCCGAAAAAAAATCCGGAAGCGAGGAGTTGAGAAGAAGGGGGGAGGGTGTCGTGATGCGGAGGGTTAAGATGAGGGGTTAAGGATGGGCTGGAATAGTGGTGTGGAAACGGGGAGAGCGCTGGGTGCCTCGGGGGGAAGGTCCATTATAAGATGGCAGCAAGCTGACGAAAAAACCAAGGGACCTTAAGAAAGAGCGCGGAGAGCAAACTGCTGAAATGTGGGAGCCTGGGAACGTGACACCAGGGAAGGAGAACGGAGCTGGAATGCTGGACAAGATAGAACTCGGGAGAAGCATAGAGGCAAAAGGCTGGCTGGCGTGTGGCGTCTGGAGCGATCTGAAACGACGTTGAGTGAGTAGAGGTCGAAAGGGGTGAGGAGATGGGCACTACAAAGGCGGAGCGTTAGGACGGGGTTAAGGGTAAGGGTGAGGGGCGTGGCGGGTGTCGAAAAGGGGTGGATAGGGGGTGAGGGGAGGCTGTTAGGTGATGTGGGGATAAGGGAGGCTGGAGCAAGATAAAGGGTAGGGTAGAAATATTGGGCATCAGAAAATTTTGGGGGTGAAAAGGGTGGGCGGAGATGATGTTGATTAGACGAGAAAAGGGTCGGTAAATCAAAAAGGAGGATGCACATTTGGCCGGAAGGGGAGACAGGAGTAGTAGTGGACTGATGTAGCGGAGGTTTTGGATAAGAAGGTCACGGGGTAGAGGGGAGAAAGGAGGTCACAATATAGGTTGAAGGAGCCAAAGGGCCTGCGAAAAGAGTCCGTGGGGAACTGGGAGAGAGAGCGACGACAGGGCATGGGCGGTAGAGAGCCCCAATGGCGGGGGGGGGGGAGATTAAGGACTGCGGGTGAGAACACAGCGCCAGAGGGGTGGTAGGAGTGGCAGTGAGGTTCCCCCCGGCCAAGAAGCCCCCCCCCTCGGGCCAAACCACTAGAAAAAACTCAGAAACAAAAGACAAGAAAACAACAAATCAAATTAAATACAAAAAAGAGCCAAGATGCAAAACCAAAAAAAAAAAAAAAAGAACCCCCCAACCCCCCCCCCCCCCTCCCCTCCCCCACCCCCTTCCCCGCTCCCCCCCCACCCCTTCTCCCCACCCCACCCCCCCCCCCCCCCCCCCCACCCCCCCAACCCCCAAAACAAGAATTACAAGGCAAAAACCGTTTAAGTTCACACTGGGGTGTAAAAAGTTCAGATTCATCGGTTTGTTTTAAAAATGGTGCCCAAATGTTCGTCTTACTGTACAAAGCCGAAAATATCCGGTCGCGTTGTCAATGACGTTTTGATGATAATTAGGAATGGCAAATGGCCGTGGTCCCATGGTCTATTGAGACCACTACTGTCATATCTCTAAAAGTCTTACTTTGAAAGTGAAACCCCGAAGCTATATCCTTTTCTTATTCGCGTATAACCCAATGAACGCTTTAAAACCAGTTTCATCATCTGAACAAAACGGACCATTCTATGATCATGACCTTGAACTTCTTTCTGAGTCAAAACATAGTCGCGCCTTATATGGCAAATCTATACCTTTTTAGAAAACCTTAGATCATTTAAAGACAATTTAAAAAATCCAAAAAACAAAGGAAAATTTTAAAAAACACTTTTATTGTTTTACCACTGTACAAATTTTTTTTGCCCCTTACACAAACCACACCTAGAATACATTGTAAAAAATGACACCCATGATTTGCAGATCTCCCATGAAATTCTGTATTGGAAAAACATTGTGTCAAAATGTATATGAAAAACTAAACAAAAATTAATTACCTTCCTCATGTATATTACATGTACCAGGCCACAGTAACGCAATAAGGAAAAGACATAAAATCCAGAAAAACATGTACCTGGGCATAGGACTAACTGAAGACTGCTTTAAAAAGCTATATTTAGAGTGCAACAACAGTCTTGTTTAGAAACTAAATCAACGAATGCCTCTCTAGAGTAGGCCCAATCTTATTGGACAAATAAATAGATACCAATGTGCCGTACTCTCTTTATAAAATCTTTGTCAAAGTAAAGCAATACTCTACATCTTGGCAAAGGTGCGGTTTTTGTTTACTGAAAACATTTTACTACAAGCCTCCCATGCCACTCTGAACATAGAATAATGAACCTATTAATCGTTGTAGCATAAAAGAAAACGTCTAATCACTGATTAGACGGTTTTTCATTTTATTCTTCATTCTTGATTATGTGATGTTTGCTGATTAGTAATTAGCGGCCATCAGATAATCAAGAATCTATTGTTGAGGCTGACGTCTACGCTTCTTTATGCTTCATGAATTAATTAAATGTACTAAGTAATCATTTTTTGTTTTTTGAATAGATTATCTTGCTCCCTTCGGGTCATATATATATACAGGTTATTCGAAATAGGAAACTGAGTTCAATGACAATTTATAGGACACTACAGATTTCATACTCAAGCTAGATGCTAAAGAAAGGGTCGGAATTCCCTCTTTCTAAAACAACCCTGTCATACAACCCATGTCACAGTTGACTGGAAATAACCACTGCATTGATTCCAGCTGCGTTCGCTCTGGGACTATTTAGGCAAGCTCATAGGAGATTTTGACACCAATCGTGCTCCTGAAGCATACGGTTGTGACGAGTTGTTCCCGAGTTGAAGTTATCGTTTATTCACTATAACATAGCTCAAAATAGCAGTATCCATTTATGTTATTTGTCCGTTAAGGTTATCAATCCAGACGAATCCTTGATAAATCTCAGTAATCATGCAACTGTCCAAGATCAAATTTCCTTCGGACAACAATGTTATTCATTTAACTGTGACATTGGGTGTCTGATCAGGTATTATTGAAAAGAGGCATTCTGACCTTTCTTTTAGACATACATGCTTGATATGAAAATCTGTAGTGTTTCCATAAATATTCCATTGGACATCTGGATTCCTTTAATTTTAATACCCCTGTATAATATTGATCTCGCATGAGGTACCCAAATCATATTTGCTTGAAAATATGTTTTGCTATTGGTCCTTAATACATATTACACGGAGATTGCAGTCGTCTTAACGATACTGAATTGCATAATCAGAACCCAATAAAAAATGATCCTCGTTTAGCTCATCACAGATCGGTAGCCGGAAAAAATTCCATAAAAGTAGCTGACAAATTTTATTTTTTGTTATAAACTCTCTCCAATCTTAAATTCTGATATAAAGTAATATCCACCTTTATTGGGCCGTAATGAACACTCCGGTTTTATTAGTTTGAAGAATTCATTTGTGTTGGGGACAATTACTCGGAATCGTTCAACAGCTGCATGGCCGAATAACATAGTTTAAGTTTTCAACCCACATCAGAGCTTACATCAGTTCATAGTAAATATGTGTAATACCCGTGAAAAGGGTCCATTCCATAATGTAAATAAAAAATAAAAACAAAACCCTTTAGCATTGAGGTTTTAAAAATGTCTCATAAGCTTAATAAGTTAACTTTGATTTATCTACTTATGGTATTGCATGGCACTGCAAGATATTGCAGATATTATATTTGGGTGTTTGTTAAGAATACAGTTGGTATGTTAACTTGCTATTTTTCAAAAGTACGCATCTTGCACTGCATTTTGTAAAAGAGTAAGTCGCTATAATCTCCGCCAAAACCCAAATTTTTAGCTCACTCTAATATCCACTAGTATACATGGTACAAGTAAATTCTTTTTCATTCCCATGTCTGTGGCTTTTTAACGGATGGTGCTTTTTATAGACTTCAGTTTGTTCTAATGAGGTCATTTTTTAATTAACCATTGCTTATGGACTACCAATCTGTAGCGCAAGAACAATCTTTTCAGGCGTTCAAATGTGACCTCCGTGATTCAGTCGTTGTATAAGATGAATCCAGTGTTTTGATTAGAAACAAATGTGTATCAAAATTGCCCATAAAACAGAACGTGTAGTGACCATATGTTTAAATAATCTAAAAAAAACATTCTCATGTGTCCCTCAACTTTTACGGGATTATGAAAAGATTGGAACGATTTTTTTCTGATACCAAAATCTAAAGTTCGAGAAGTGAAGGAGGTGGCCGTCAACCGGTCACCCTCAGTGAATACTTCCATTATATATTACTTAAGGTAGGTCATTGATTTATTTTTATGCTTAATCCATTAAATACTTGAGGTACCTTTGCAGTATTTTTTGTATCTTACCATTTAATTACGTTATCATTTCAATTTAAAATCTTTCAAAATCAATTAAATTGATTAAAGCCCATCAAAGCTCTTGCTATTATAATCGTATTCTTTAATTAACGCAGCCTCACGTTGTTTACATTAAAAATGTATCCGATTTTTAACCAGAATATCTTGATATAAAATCATTTAAATTATATTTGTAATGCTAGGAACCCAAAAGCGCATTTAAAATTAGTCACAGATGGTGATTTTAAGGAACACCTTTCTAAAACGAATTGATGTATTAATACTGAAATTCTCGGAGGAACATATACGTAAGATTGAAAAAAAATAGATGGTGGTCACGTCAAAAAGAAACTGCGCTATTCTTTTTGATACTGCTGAAATAGTCATCTCTAGGTTTACACATGTACAAGTAGTACTTAAATTAATTACAGTTGCAATCATATCATTTCTTGTTTGAATATATCGACTAAAATTACAGGAAGACCACTTAAGAAGTTTATACAAAGATTTTTCTTCTTTTCTATCAGAATTACAATTATATACATTTAAACTATTACACTGAATTTTCCACTTTTCAAAACGCAAAGCGAATATTATAAAGTATAATCCGTGATACCATTATAATATATAGATGTTGGGCACTCTGTGATTGTCACGAAATCGGGAATTAAACAATCACTTCGCCCAAATTATGTAGACATTCGTGTACACTCAAAAAACATTACTAAAATTAATCAAATCTCGACACGCATGAATCGCCATTTTTAATTTAACAATTTCTGCGTGTACATGCGAGCGTATTTGCTTTTCATTTGTTCTGTCTGATATCGCATAATCCGCTCTTTTGTCTTTGGCAAATTAAGTTGTCCGAATTTTAAAAATCTGTGGGTGTTTTTTCATATATTTTTATGCTATACACAATTATACAAAAGTCAAAATCAGTATTCTGTACGTTACATTACATTATTAAGACCTGTTCTTGGTAATTGTTTTAAACCTAATTTTCGGTCTTTCCTTTATCTAACCGTGTCAAGATTTTCATCCTGCATGTTAACATTTGATGTCCAATCATTATGTTTTTAATCAAGTCTGATATTGTCTATGGATTGAGAAACTTGGGCACAGCTCAACCCAGTGTTCTGTTTTGTTGCATTTTGCTCCTGTTGTCCCGTATCTGTCACGACCCCATGATCTTCCAGCATCTTACGAAGTTCTTTCAAATTGCGCTGGTTCGTATTGGCGTTCAAACTATCTTCATTGTCGACTTCTCAAGGCCGACAGCACCTATGTTACAATGATCCTTAGAACTTCAACGCAAGGTCACTGATGTACTTACTGATTTCAGCAACGCTACATCTTCTCTCCTTTTTTCGGTTCGAGGATCTTCCTCATGAACCGTTTGGAACTTGGGGTGAAATGTCTCCAGGCAGACGGAATCGTAGTTGTCTTGCGTTTCTGCCATTGTGTGAATTCTCGATAACACCTGTCCTTCGTAGTCCGCCCGATCCCATTGAAATGTACCTGTTAAAACACAGAATGAAAGGACACCCGAAGCCCAGACGTCTTGCATATATCATCGTATAGAGCCTTCATATCAATGACCGCTTCCCCACATCTCTGGGGGTGTGTACGGAACTTCTGGCAGGTTTTCTTGACGAAGGTGCCTCGTCTTTGATCCTTCGGAAATCGGTCCACAGTTTACCACATTCATATCCCTATCAAATACAAGAATGTTTTCTGGCTTAACGTTACCGTGTACCAAATGTCTTCTGTGGAGAAAGTCTAGAGCAGACGCAGTCTTGTTGATACTGATTTGGCTTTAACCCTCTCGATTCCTGGTGTGGTGTTTGCGTCTAACAAATCTCCACACAGGCAAACTCTTCTTGCGCAAGACGTATGATTTCACCGCGTGTTCAAATGCTCATCGTAATCAAAACAATTGCGGAATGCAACCGATAACTAACAACTGATTGTAGAGCTCACGCCTGAAACTCTTGCGCCTTGTTTTGTGCTGGGGGTGCTTTAGCACTACCCTTTTACCCGTTTGATTTGTGAACGGCTAGCTCAATCTGGCCATAAGCACCGCGGATAATAATCGAATATGGTATAATTAAGGGCACCCTGGTATGGGGAAGTTCCCTTCTAATTGCTTCTCGTATTCATATTACTAGTAGTACACAAAAATGTGTTAGTGATAACCGAATTCCAATCTCAGGACAAATTCCCGTTTGTTTCTCTGTCCAATCTAGGTTGATCAACATACTTCAATGACATCTTGAAACTCTTTTGAGTCCTTCAAACTTTTTGTGTAACTCGAGCAGCTGATGACTCTCGAAATACACCCATGAAGTTTACAGTCATTAGGTAAAGTGAAAAAACATGCCAAATGCCCAATCTACTTCGTAAAAATGTCCAGCCTGCTGTGTATGGCTATGTTGACCGGTCGTGAAGTAAATGTAGTTGACAACTTGTAGTTTTTTGCTTGCATTCATCGTGCTCTGCTACAGCTGCTCAGTTAATCGCGGTAGTTGTATCTGCAAGCAAAAAAGAAGCGTTTTGAATGGTTGCTACCCAACAATGTCGACGTCATTAATACCCCAGCGACCACAATTGTTCAATTTCATTTCGTGTTGGTTTATTTCAAGAGACAAAACGTTGCTATTTCTCCGTTGCGATAATCAAACGGGAAATCTAGTCAAAACGTAATCGAAGGCTCATGGATTGGCACTGCATCTACCGAGAGCGAATATTTTGACTATGTTATCATCGTATTATTGCAAGCCACACAATTTTATAGCGTGATCATCTCATCTCTTCGCACAACCACATTAAAAGTAAATTCCTGCACGCTCCAAATGCTTGTATAACCGCCTTTCGTTGACCATGTTACTTCAAGCGAGACAAGAAAATAAGTCCCCAGAGGTTCAGCAGTCTATGATTCACTACTGGGTCCGAATTAACCAAGTGTCCCCAAGTTCATCGTAAATGTAAACACGCCGCCAATATAACGTGTGTGGGTCGGTGTGGTGTTATTAGCGACGAAGAATCGTTCACTTTTACAAAGAGGGATGAGCAGCGTGGCGATGGTATTTAGATCGAATACCGAGGCCCTCAATTACCCTACTTTTTCGCACTCGAACATTTATCTGGAATAACCAATTTCAATTTAATATCTAGATGGGATAAGCCAATGGAACAATCATTTTTGTCACTAGATAATCAGTGGGTTAACTCGTCGCAAACGCTTTAGGGCTCACTCTCTCAGTTCGTGGTTCTGACTTTGCCGTGTTTTTATTCCATTTGGAACGAAACCTCCGCCGCAAAATTTTCCCATTGGCTTCTAACTGTAAAAGCGAAGGAAAAAATCTTTCCCACGGACGCTCGATGCAAAGCGCATCCTTATTGTTTGAAGACGTTTTAGATAAAACTCATAGGAAATGACAATGATAGTTGGTGGACCTTTAAGGGAACTAGCATATTGTTTTGGGTTCTTGCAACTCGCTTTTATTTCTAGATCAAACGCCTACCTGTCCCTAATCAATAACTAGGCATTTCAACGAGAAATAACCTCCATCACGGCATCTTGAAACAACTCATTACTAAATTCATATATTAGCACTATTCTTCCTCATAGGTCCGTAAATTAAGGACGGGAAACTATGAACCTTTTGAATGAAACTCTTGAACACTCCTGCTAACATTAACAATGGTCGCAGGTATTCACTATTTAATCTTTTTCCCAAAATTTAAATTTTTCAATTTTCAATTTATTTTTTCACTTAAATTTCAATTTAAGTTTAAATTTTCAATTTTCAATTTTATGTTTCAAGTTTTTACTATATCATCAGATTAACCTACCAAAATTTCCATGCAAAGATAATTTATAATACAAAAAATAGAGACAAATAAAATGATAATATTCAGGATCAAACAGCGATGTATAATTTAACTAAACTATACTTACTAGCACATCTTTATCTATTTTATGAGATGCTTATTAGAAATATAGACAGAGAAGAATATCATTGGGCGTTATTTAAAGGGATAAGTAACAAGCGATTTGCTGATCCGAAACATCGAAAAAATCATCAGAAATTCGTATTTTCGGTATTATTGTGACTGCAGGAATGTGCTAACAATAACTTGCAGTGGTTTGAAAGCACGTACTTTTTATCTGATTCCTGTATTTTTCTATACGTGCGTACAAAATTCCCAACTTGAGATCAAAAGCCTTTCCCTTTGAATTTTCCCAGATTTATAAGCGTAATAGTGTACACCATGACCTGTACAGTTTTACCCTCAAACACAAACATTATTGAGTCTTGTTTATTGTGTACGGTGTAAATCGCAATCAGCTGTTTAGTGTAAATTTTTGAGACACCATCGCTGTATATCTATTTGCGGGAGACGGTATGACAAATTTCCTGAAATACTTCATTTTTTTCATTATTTTGTGTTTTCGTTCCAACATTAAAGTAGTTATATGGAATTGTACATACTAATCTTTGTTGTAAGCTAAAAATGCATTTCCACATTTTTCAATTCTCTCGCAATATCGCTGCTTATCCGTTTAAGGAGTTCGTTCATACCTCACTACAGAAAAGTTCACCACCACTGGCAGGTAGTATAGACCCTCTAGGTCACCACCGGGTAGCTAGTACTCTCAAATCATGGTGTCACCCTTCCAACATTAAAAACATTTTCATTAAAAAATGTTGTAGATTTGTAGATTACGTTCACTCTACCCGTTTCATAGGCCATCTATATAGTCCGTTGATAATGTTGACCAAATTGTAATGCTTGGTTAAAAAAATCCCATCTTTGAAGGTGAACGAAGGTGTTGCAATAGCTTAAAATGTAAGCGCTTATGCCCTTGAAGATCACACTTATAGTTAAAATGGAATAGGCTGAAGTGGAGAGTAGTAAATTTAAGACTGTAATCAGAGCAAGGAAAATGAAAAATATGATAGAAATTTAGAGGTATATATAAGGATGAAACTCGGATAATGAGTACGTAGAGGATCAAGAGAAATTCCTGAATTGAGATATTGGTAAAAGACAAACATAGATAATTAAGAAGGGGTACATGTAGCAGAATGGAAAATGTGGAAATGCATTTTTAGCCTATAAATCACAGATAACTATGTACAATTCCATATACTTTGATGCAGGAACACAAACGCCAAGTATTGAAAAAATGAATTGTTTGAGGAAATTTGTCATACCGTCTTCCGCAAATAAACATACAGCGATGATGACTCCAATAAACAAAGATCAATAATTTTTGTGTTTGAGTACACTGTTTTTAAAAAAAAAACTGTGCGTTTGGCGCATATTAAGCTTATAATCTGGGATATTCACACGGAAAGGCTTTTTTGATCTCAAGTCGGTATTCTGATGCGCACGTATAGAAATTACACAAGCAGATAAAAAGTACTGCCTTGTCTTTAATACAAGGGTTCCAAGCCAACCACTTGCAGGTTATGTTAGCACATTTATGCCAGTAACAAAAATACCCAAATCCGAATTTTGATTATTTTTTTTCGATGTTTCGGTAATAATTATATTTACACTTTTTTGCGGTCCGTACTCAACATTTGCCCTTTTATATATCAATCAATATTTATTTGTTCAAAAATACTGCAAAATACAGTATGATATTAAATGAACAATGATAGCGATTTAATACAATTAAATAATAACAGTGAGATTGAAAATAATGTTATAATTTATAATGATAGTAATTCTTTGAAATGTAAATAAATACAGTGAAATATGGAACAAAGGTCACAGTGTAGAAAAGGTAGCATGATCACACCTGGTCAAGCACAAACATTTTTCTTTACTCACATTTTTCGTCTGAAATATTTTTCTACAAAAATAGAACCACTTCACGAACATTGCTTGTCCGTTCATCTCCTGTGCAGCAGTGTCATCCACGACGACAACAAAATCGAATAATAACGTTTGAAGACACACGTGCGCTCGATTAGACAGTGATTAAAATAGACATTAGTAATTTACACGATTGTAAGAAGGCAGATAGCCTAAATATGTCAACGTTTATCTTAACAATATTAACGGTTTTCATGTAAAAGGAAAGATTACATTGGCATGAATATTATCCCAAAATAATACATGCGAATGCCCTCGTTTTGATTGAGGCTAGATTTCTGGTATTCGGCGCGTTGTAGTTGTCAACTCCGAGTTGTGCGAGGAGATCACAAATACATTTATTGGTAACTAACTTCATAGGGCAGCTTTTTAGAGTGTTTATTGGAGTTATTTAGAAAATTGCTCAATCGGTTTATCGATTCTCTCCTCTCGACCTCTCTGTCTCAGAGTCTTTCTTTATCTAGAGCAAACTTTCATTTTTCTTAACTAAAGTGGGTCGCGCTTCTTGTACTGTATGTATGTATGTATGTATGTATGTATGTATGTATGTATGTATGTATGTATGTGTGTATGTATGTATGTATGTACTGAAATATCTATTTATAAGAGAACATCTATCTATACTCTACTAAGAAAGTGAGGTCTTCTTAAAAATGTGAGGACATTTATAGTGTCCTCACATTTTTTTTCTCTCTATATAGTAGTAAAAACCTCTATATAGAGAGATTACGATTTATTCCGTTATAGTGTTTTAAGACAGTTATATAGAGAAAATATACTGTTTAAGACAGTTATATAGAGAAATTTATAGTATTTAAGACACTTATATAGAGAAATTTATAGTGTTTAAGACACTTATATAGAGAAATTTATAGTATTTAAGACAGTTATATAGAGAAATGTGTAGTATTTAAGACAGATATATAGAGAAATTTATAGTATTTAAGACACTTATATAGAGAAATTTATAGTAAAAACAGTTCTATAACGGAATAAACCTCAATATTAGACATATAGAGTCCTCTCTTTAGTAGAAATTCCTCTATAGGTGTATGTATGTATGTATGTATGCATGTAAGAATATATGTATGTGTGTGTATGTATGTATGTATGTATGTATGTATGTATGTATGCATGTATGTATGTATGTATGTATGTAAAGACCAAGGTCGCCTTAATAGGTTAATAATTATGATGATGATAAAAAACCTTCAAATTTAATTCATTCAATTTTGTTAATAATAATGATGATAATAAAAACCTTGTTTGATTTAATCATCACCTTTGTTCTCATTTTTAGTATTTCTACCAGCAAAGAAATATAACTACTTATAAATCATACAAACAAAGAACTTTTTTCATTTGGTTATGGCTTTATAATATCCAATTTCTTTATCTAGAGCAACTGTTCATTTTTCTAACTAAGTGGGTCGCGCTTCTGTACTGTATGTATGTATGTATGTAAATGTATGTATGTTGTATGTAGTATGTAGGTATGTGGTATTTATGGTATGTATGTATGTAATGGCTGCATGCATCATGTGTCATGTATGTATTATGTATGTAGTAGGTAGGAAGGTAGGTATGTAGGTAGGTAGGTTGGTAGGTAAGTAGGTAGGTAGGTGGTAGGTATATGCATGTATGTTATGTTGTATGTACTGCATGAAGAATTTATGCAGTAAGATGTATGCATAATAATAATGTATGTATGTGTGTGTATGTGTGTGTATGTATGTATGTATGTATGTATGTAAATCATGTAGAATAATGTATGTGTGGTGTGTATATATGACTGAATATCTATTATAATGAAACATCTATCTATACTCTACTAAGAAGTGAGGGCCCTTCTTAAAAATGTTGAGGACATTATAGTGGGTCCTCACATTTTTTTCTCTCTAATAAGTAGTAAAACCTCTATATATAGAGGATTTAGGTTTTTCGTTTATAGTGTTTTAAGACAGTTATATAGAGAAAGTTATCCTGTTTACGACAGTTTTATATAGATAATTTATACTGTTAAGACAGTATATAGAGAAATTATTTAAGACAGTTATATAGAGAAAATATACCTGGTTAAGACAGTTATTAGAGAAATTTATGTATTTAAGACACTTATATAGAGAAATTTATAGTGTTTAAGACACTTATATAGAGAAATTATAGTATTAGACAGTTCTATGAGAAATTTATAGTGGGTTTTCAGACACTATATAGAGAAATTTATAGTATTTAAGACATTCTATATAGAAATGTATAGTAATTTAAGACAGATATATAGAGAATTTATAGTATTTAAGACACTTATAATAGAGAATTTATAGTAAAAAACAGTTCTCTCGGAAATAAACCTCAATATTGACATATCGTGTCCTCTCTTATAAATTTCCTCTATAGGTGGTATGTATTTATTTGTATGTAATGTATGTATGTTATTTAGGTATGTTATGTATTATGTTGTATGTATGTATGTATGCAGTATGTATGTAATGTATGGATGTATGTATGTATGTAATGTTGTATGTATGCACGTATGTATGTATGGTCTGGTATGTTGGTAATGTATTTATGTATGTATGCTGTATGTATGTATGTGTTAGTGTATGTATGTATGTATGCATGGTATGTTATGTCTGGTAGGTATGTATGTAGGTATGTTTTATAATTTATTTTAAAAAAATGCATGTATGTATGTTGTAATGCATGTAAGAATTTGCTTAAGAAATGTATGCATGTAAGAATATATTATTATGTGTGTTTATGTGTTGTACTGAAACTATCTATTATAAGAGAACATCTACTATACTCTACTAAGAAAGTGAGGTCTTCTTAAAAATGTGAGGACATTGAGAGTGTCCTCACATTTTTTTCCTCTCTATATAGTAGTAAAAACCTCTATATATAGAGAGATTACGGTTTATGTCCGGTAATAGTGTTTTACGACAGTTATATAGAGAAATTTATACTGTTTTTAGACAGTTATATAGATCAATTTATAAGACAGTTAATGAGAAAATATACTGTTTAAGGACAGTTATATTGAGAAATTATAGGTATTCAGGGACACTATATTGAGAAATTTATAGTGTTAAGACACTTATATATATAGAGAAATATTTATAGTATTAAGACAGTGATATAGAGAATTTATAGTGTTTTCAGGGCACTTATATAGAGAAATTTCTAGTATTTAAGACAGTTATATAGAGAAATGTATAGTATTTAAGACAGATATATAGAGAAATTTATAGTATTTAAGACACTATATAGAGAAATTTATAGTAAAAAACAGTTCTATAACGGATAAACCTCAATATTAGCCATATAGTGTCCTCTCTGTAGTAGAAATTCCTCTATAGTTAATGTATGTATGTATTATGCTTGTATGTATGTATATGGTGTATGTATGTAGGTATGTATGTATGTAAAGAACAAGGTCCCCTTAAATAGTTTAATAATTATGATGAAGATAAAAAACCTTCAAATTTAATTCATTCAATTTTGTTAATAATTATGATGATAATAAAAACCTTGTTGACTTAACTCATCACCTTTGTTCTCATTTTTAGTATTTCTACCAGCAAGAAATATAACTATTATAAATAATACAAACACAAAGAACTTTTTCATTTGGTTATGGCTTATAATATCCAAAAACACTTGAAGTATCGCTTCAAAATCCGAAATCATCACCAGATTCAGTCTCTGCTGTAAATTTGCTTGAGTTATTAGCCTTCGATCTCGACCTTACAATAACGGACGGCTTACTTCCTGTCTTGCGAAATATATCTCAATTGAATGTTGATTTTCTGTCATTTGTGAGTGACGAAATAAAAAAAATATTGCCAAAAGGCACGTTTGTGGGACAACTAGGTAGTGGATTGCTTGTACGATGACGTCCCAAGCATTCTATCAAAAAGAAGGAAACTAATAAAAGACTTATTAACACCTCTGAAGTAAATTTCATTCTTTTTGTTGTTTTGTTTCTTTTTTTTTTTTTTTTTTTTACATTTGCTTGTTGTCTATGAAGTGCCTTGTGGAATGCGCGCAATGTGCTCAGTGTTCATCTTTCTGCAAATTACTTTCTATCACGTGAAAACCATAGTAGAAAATAATAAATGATGCTGAATTACACCTTACGGGCTATCAATGTGGTTAGCTAAAGCAATAGCAAGGGTAGTAATGGGAAAACAAACGGATGTTTTCTACGCCAATCACCATGACGTAAAAATGGGAGACAAAAAATGTTTTGAATTGCTATTGATGGTGTACATCTGAAACGTGCATATATCCGCAAAAGTGTAGGAATATTACTTGATTTTAGAAGTTTGATATATATATTTATAGCAGGCGAGATAATAAGAGTTCTGATGCGCTAAGTGCAGAGTGGCCAAACATGAGAAACGATCAACGTAAAATTAGTTTCCAAAAGTGTGGATGTAATTGCAAGACTCTTTGGAACTTTTCGTCCCGTTTTGTGCGTGAAGTTTTAATTACATCAATGTATGTATTCATGTCTCACGCGTTAATATAAAAAAAAAGGGTATCCCTAATTTACAATTCAAATAATAACATTTTATTTTATTGCTGCTTTGGAGTTATCGCGTGATCCTGTAAGATGTGGTTAAATTTGGTGTCAAAAATTCGCTTTGGAAGTAGTTTTTTTAGAAGGAGGGGTCCATGGAACTCCCTGGCATCAAACAGGAGTGGAAACCCTTGCTCACTTAGGTGTTTGAGTTCAGAGATTTATTGGAAGACCAGAACCATTGTATTAATGATGTAATGAGATTATTACTGTGCACCAAGTGAATGTCTGCTTGGTATTCAGTGAACGGCAGTGGTAATATGTGTTTTTTGAAGATTGGTATTTTTACCCATAGTGTACACATAGCAGGGTGAATCAATAAAAATCATACTTCAGAACAAGATTTGTTTTTGAAAGGTTAACATATTTATTTCAATGTTTTGCTTTGGTGGTTTTAAGGAATTAAAAAACAAAAAGGGCTAAACAGGCTCTCATTGGTGTCCTTTCGGTCTAATGTCAAATTTGCGGAGAGACCCAAAATCTGTTTGGTCACTTTAGCCATACAAATGCGGAAGACTGACACCGATTATACCATAACTCATTATAGTAAAGACAATTTACACATGCTATTTCAGTTGGTATTGGTTTCGTCGTGACAAAAACATATCAGTTTGCCTAAACGGTCAAAGTGTAACATATTATAATTAAATATCTTCACCAAATTAATGACCATTGTTTCAATCATAAAGAGTCAGTTATTGAAAATCGCCTCGCATTTCAATGTCACAGTTCATGAACATATGAATTGCTCCGTGATTTTAACATCTCTAAGTTAATTATATGCACAAATACAGTATACTAAGCGTTCCATAAATTGTTAGAACTAAAGCCCACGTTTCGTAAATAAATTTGTAATTAAGACTTAAAGATTGAAAAAACCATGCGCTTGTTTTTCAGCGGAAATACAAAACCTCCTATGGTTTCACTTTGATTCCCAAGATTCGTTGTATGTTAAACCCATGAAAACTTGCTGAACCAAAGTAAATTACACCATCCATCTTGACTTTCTTATCCTCTGACATTGAACGTTTTTCACTCGGCATTTTATTTTGTAATATTCAGTATGGTCGGGATATAATTTTTATAATCCTACAAATATTCTCCCACCTTCTATTGTCCTGACAATAATTTGGTTTTTAAATGTTTTAACGATGGCATCTTTGTGTGGCCTCAAAATGGCCAAAACAGGTTTTTAAAGTCCTTCTCAACAAAATAGGCATGACTTATTCCTCCCAAGTCCAAATGCCACAACTAAACGTTTTTCTGAAGGTCTGTTTATCCCTTAAACGTTTGAGCTTAAATAATTCTACTATTTTAATTTTTTAAATTTCTGATGTGGGTTTTTTATAGATATCTGTCTTTGCATACGGGAGGATATATGAGCCGCATTATGGTTCAGAAATACCCATCAGATGTATTCATAATGGCGGAGATGTTAGCGTGAAAAAGTGATTTTCTTAGGCGAGGGGTTCGTGGACCTCCTACGAGACCGTTATGCATGTAGCGGTTAGGAAAGACCACTCCGTTTTTTAAGGAAGGGTTTTATAAGCCAACTTATCTGAACAATTTCGCAGTGAGAGTCGCACGTGTCCGTTAAAGGGATTAGCAGTGATTTGCTAATCCAAACACATTGAAAGCAATTATCAAAATTCCCTCATTTTCATATTTTTTTGTTTACTGTCATGAATATGCGAACATAACCTGCAAGTGGTTCGCTTGAAATCCGTGTACAGGGTGAGTCAAAAAAAACTGACCCTGATTGTGTCCGCCATTTTGAATTTTTTTAAATAATATATATCTAACATATGTGGTATTTGCGGAAATCTTATTTCATTATTATAATTTACTGCAAAGATCATCCAATCGTGTATAGGCCGAGCTACAGTCTCGAATACAGAATCTACAAGTGATAAATAGCTGATTTTCTTCTGACACTGATTTCCTTCGCTGAAACGCCGTTTCATTTTCATGTGAATCCGTGGACAGAGCATAACCCGACTACTGATTCCAAACAACTGGTAGCTCGGGGCTATTCCTAACCGATGTGAATGATCTTTGCAGTAAATTAAAGATAATGAACCCAGCTTTCAGATGATACCAAATATGTTAGATATATGTTACTTAAAAATCAAAAATGGCGGACACAATCAGGGTCAAGTTTTTTTTGACTCACCCTGTATGAGTACATTTTATCTGATTCTGTAATTTCTATACGTGCGTATCAAAATTCCGAACTTGGAAATCAAAAAAGCCTTTCCCGGTGAATATCACAAATTTTCATGTGCACCATGATCAATACAGTTTGACCTCAAACACAAACATTATTGATATTTGTTTATTCTGTACTGGCCGGTGTAAACCACAATCAGCTGTTTAGTGTAGATTTTGAGACGCCGTCGCTGTATGTCTATTTACAGGAGACGGTATGACAAATTTCCTCAAATACTTCATTTTTTTCACTATTTGATGGTTTGTTTCTACATTAAAGCAGTTATATGGGATTGCACACACTTATCCCCGATTTATGAGTTAAAAATGAACTTCCACATTTTTTTTTCGATTCTCTCGCATTATCGCTGCTAATCCCTTTAAGAGTAAGATGGAAGAGGAGGAATCTGAGGAAATGTATATCTTATAAATACATTTATACATAAGTATATTTAATAAATGTATACATACAGGGTGTCCTGCAAACGATTTTACTCCGACTTTCTATAGATATTTATATTTTGGCTAAACCACAGACTGTCTAGTGTTGAGATTCAGTAAGAAGGTGCCAGTAGCATATTCGTGCTCCACATTAGACGATAAATATAGTGCAAACTACAGATCTACAGATGTTTATATAATCCAAACGTGGCATTAGCCAATTTGCTAATGCCCCAAGCAATATAGTAAGGGTGTTCTAGTCATTCTTCCACAGCATGTTCACACATCCAGAAAAAAAATCAAGAGTATACTTTCCCCAATTCTCTATCATGTATAGGTGTGTGTGACCGGGTGCGTGACATGTAAAGTGCATTTTCTTCTAAAGAACTAAATGTGATCAAAAACTACACTGTAGTTTTGTCACGTAAGATATAGATCTCTCAAGAAATACATTGTAAAGTAAGAAAAACCTGAATATGATGAAATTTTATATCATCATGTGACATCAAAATTATAAATTTTGACTTTGACATTTTCATAAATGTCGATGCAATCCAATTCATTCCGTGTTGTGGGTACTAAATTCCCCCTGTTAAAGTGAAGTGCTTTGGACTGAATGATACATGTATAATTATCACATCACACCCCAAAGGCGGAAACGTTACAGCTGATATTCGTAAGTATTCCTAAGCTGACATTGTAAAATAGGTGTGTTAGCAATACACTCCTACTCCTTATCGATTCATATGTCGTTACATTATGTTGCAAATGCGTTGATTAGTTTAATGAATATGCCAAATACTGGAGAAATCTGAAAACAGTGATGCAGAAAATGTTTCAAGGGTGTAAAATAACATGTACTGTGTGTTGATATACATTATACTTTGTACCCCAAAATCGACAAATTTTAAAATCGTATTTTAAAATTCGTATTTCAATATAGATAACTTCCCTTCTTTCAGTGAAAGGAAGCTCGCGCTTTTATCAAACTATCATATTTGAAAAATAGTCTGAAGAGAACATATGTTTAGATGAGATTTTTTTACTATTTGGAAGGAAAGGAAAAGTCGTCTTTCTATTGCACCTTAGGCTTGCAGATAGTAATCTTGCATATATTAGGAATATACATTTCTTCGTCCTTCTGGGTGCGTGCTCCACACGTATTTGCTAAGTATAGATTACTTGTTATATGGATGGGTGGATGGATGAATGGATGGATGATCAAAAATGTTAACTCTTCTGTTTGCAGTCATTGTAAGCTATTGTAGGACTATTCATTAACACTTAAACGACCAAGGGGTGTTTAACTCCCATTAGTCGTCAAGGGGGGTCCCCAGGGACCCCACGGGGACACCAGAAGTAATCTGTGCACGAAATTTATACAACAGATGAGGGGTCCTAAGATACACCAAATCAGAAAAACAATCAAATTAATTATTTGGGTTGCACATTCGTGGGCAAACATTGTTTCAAAACACGCGAAAATTGTGCAAAAAAAACCCAAAACAAAAAACGAAAATCCTTGAGCCTTGCGCTAACATTACACTTTTTGAAACATATGTTGAATATCTCTCTAGAAGACCCAAATACCAAACTTAGTTTTTCCCAAACGATATTTGTTATCTATCATGCCATATTTGATGAAGTCTCTATTTTTTTAGAAAAAAAAAAAATAGTCCTGCATTTTTCTGGAATCGGAGTTGTCCGCGTCCGACGTACATAAAATACTTGCTTAGTTTAATACATTTTTCTGCTTCTCTTTACTGTATTATTAACGCTTCACTACGTTATGTACCTCCTCACTTTCCTATCATGCTTATAGGGTGGAAGGCTCACTCGAAACCACACTAAGAAATTAAACTTACGACCCTAAAATGTCACTATAATGCGACCCAGTCAACCTACACGTATACACACAAAAAGTAAAATTCATTTATTTAATTACAATACTTGTTTAATCATTTTTTTAATCAAAATCAACATTGAGGTCGACTTTAAATATTTTATTTTAAATGATACATCAAAGTACAGACTGTGGTATTTTTTGTCTTATATATTTGCACAACTTCTAAAATTGTTATAAACCCCGTACCCCTGTTATCGCCGCACTCCCTGCGCTCTCCGCACTCCCTGTAATCCATACTAACATGAATAACGACTCTAGATGGATTTTCATTAATTTTGTTGTCAAAAGAAGCGGATAAAAGGCGACTCGAGGCTTAACAAAAATATGGGTTGTCTTTATAGGAAACATTGCAGTACTTGTTAGTAGAGGCCATATATGCGACTTCACCTTGAAAAAAAATCTACTAAAATGACTTGTGGTATATCTCGTTAGGGCGATTGTGAATTTATTTTGAAAAAAAAATGGTCCGGCTCTGGCAGCTGCGTGGGTCAGATATTCAAGGTCACAAGGTCAATGACCTATAAGGCATCTCAGGATTCATTAACTCCTAAAACCATTTGGTCTAACTAAAAGCACACATGAGGTTGTGTCTATTACCAAGGATTTGGGGGTCAACAAACACAATTAGCATATAGAAAACGATCAATGCACCCTTTCCTTGATTTTCAAATTAGTATGCACTATCTGCATGAAATTGTACTTAAACTTGTCCCCTCAACATTTAAAGGTTGTTGGTTAAGACCTCCGTGGATTTCTTAGTTAC
Organism: Ophioderma brevispina; assembly: GCA_023653785.1. NCBI lineage: Eukaryota > Metazoa > Echinodermata > Ophiuroidea > Amphilepidida > Ophiodermatidae > Ophioderma > Ophioderma brevispina. The sequence goes on along the minus strand of JAMKCH010067269.1, from coordinate 89,193 downwards.
AAAGCCTCTGACCCTTTTGTTTTGGTACAGTGGAATTGGTTTACTAGGGTATCCTCGTTTTCCCTTGATATCCAAAAACGTCCAATAGTTTTCCATTTGACGTCATAGTAATGTTTTAATGGAAGTAATACTCATGGGAAAACTGATTCTCCGATTGTTGCTAAAAAAAGCCAATTTCTATTTGAGTTTTTGGAAAATACCGGAAGTGTGATTTTGCTAGGTTGTTTTGGGGTGATTATGAAAGGAAAATCACAAGTTTTGTAACATGCACAGGAGCTTAAGAATATATTATTTTTGATAGAGTTTGAAAAAGACAAATATTATAACGGTGGCAACCATCCCTTACTCCAAAACTGAGTTTATCTACCATTACCAAAGGTAAGGTTGCGTGACAGCTTATTTTGCCACTAAAATGAAAGCAAATGATGGTCCAAGATAGATATAGCCATTAGGTTTCCCAAATTTATGGGTTTTAGATGGACGGATAAAAAAACTTGTTGGCAGTGGTAACACCCCCCTTCCTCCACCAGGTAGACGAAGGTTACCTCAGATCTTCAATGGTGAACTTTGCCACTCATATGAGGCAAGGACTCCCATTCAGCATACCTGGGACCTATCAAACACCAAGACAACGGATGCGTTAAACACCCTGACGAGGATGCGTTAAGTTGGGGGCTCACCTCTTATCCTTCGGGGGAAGGCCGATGACATGCCTCCGTGGCTCGTCACCTCATAAACGTCTTCGGTTATTCACCGTCTTTCTGGCATTGCGGCACTGGATCCCTTGGTTCAGGGTGGGAAGGTAATTGTCCGCTGCGACCAATATGAAAGGGGTGACATTAAACAAGGAAGGGGTCATAATAGGTCCCAGCCTATGCAGGAAGTTTCTCCGGCTATCCGGGTGGTGCCGAGATTGCGACATCCGGCTGATCGCCTCCCGTGTTGCGGGAGTGGACAATGGTTTGGGGGACCGTCTCCATCCCAGGAGGGTCATTAATCCCAGACACAGCCAAAGTTAGAAGGCCGTCGGTGGAAAATGGCAGCTCTACTTTGCAGGTTGCCGCCCACACAATCTTTATAGATTGGGGACCGTCCCACGTGGATCTGTTCGCCCGAAGAATAATGAATCGTCAGATTGTGGCCTATATTAGGGGTCTACTCTTGGAACCCGGATCCCCGAGCAGTCAAACGGAACGCCCATGGCGCCGGACCGTCCAGGATTGATAGCATATGGCTTTTTTTGATTCATAGCTTCTTCCGGTGCAATGATCCCAAAAGTCCTCGAGTGGCTCGGTCTCGAGAGTGGTCTGTGGTTAGCCCATTATGGCACGGCAGCGGTGGTTGCCCAGGCCGGCTAGATCTTGTAAGGGAACAGATCAATCTTCCAAAGGGAGGGGGCCTGTTAAGAGGTCCTCCAGCCGACGCGTTCGTCCCAGAGTGCACCACACATGCTTCGAACCTGTCCGATGCATTTCTGCAGACTGTACGACTGAGGTGGGACTTCCTGAACAGGGCTGCCATGCTCACTGTTTCAGGCAAATTCACTTAGAGCATCAATAGGAGTACCATGCAAGGTGTGCCGATAGAGTGTTCGATCCATGCAATTTCTGAGCCCGTTCCAGGTTGGACATTTCCCTCCTCAACAGGAAGTCTTTCAGGAGTGGGTTTAAATTAGTGTCCTGACTGTCCTAGGTTTCTTTTTTAATCGACCAGCCCAGTCAAGACCCGTAAAAAGGGCTCGATGTTGCATGACGGGTCTTTCATTCTAATCTTGTCCATCAGGTGAAGGGTATGGTTTACGGCGGGATCGTCCTCAGTTTCGTACCTTGTTCCGGAGTGGGATGTTGCCATTGGTCTTGCCATTCTTGGTGTCGAACGTCAGCACAGTTTAAACCCACACGAAAGCTTAGTCTTCTGGAACTTCCTAGTGGCTGTGGCTGTGGCTTTTGGCTACAGGGGGTTCGGATATACAGCTCTACGGATGAGGCCCACCACCGTTGTTTTGAGGGCCAAGGAGGTCTCTTTTCTTCCACATGCAGGCTTTTTGGCCACGAATCAGACTCTTTCTTTTTACCACCTAACCCCGAAACGGGTGTTTTTCTGCCACGCACGTCTCACATAGTTGCAGACCGGGGTTGCACACAGCTCAGAGGCCTGCAGCAAGGACAACATTGAGCTGCTGGATTTCCGGCTCCGAAATGCACCCAAAAAACACCATGATTGGTGACTGGCTTCTTAGTTGAGGGCAATATCTAAACGAGGCCTTCATCCAGACAATTTGGGGACAATGTACTTCCACCTTTCAACAAGATCTCTTTGATGCCTTTGTTAGTCAGAAGGGAGGGGTGTTGCCGTCCAATCCCTCTTGCATTGGCTGATCGACCTAGCATCTTGACCCAGGAGCAATAGGCGCTATGGGTGGGGGCATTACAGGGGTTGCGTTGGCGACCCTTCTGCGACCGAGGACGATTCTTTCGCATTCGTGATTGCTCTCTTCTTCCGACACCGATTAAGCCATGCAGTGGTATTCTATGCAAATGCAAGGTTGTGGGAGGAAGCTAGCACAGTACAGCGTATTTCCTCTCAGAGTGAGAGGGCGATACATTTGAGTATGATACCTCCCTTCCACAACTTATGGCGCTCACGCAATTTATTATTCTCCTCCACCTACAAGAAGGTCGTCGGAAGGTTTTGTCTGAGGGGTTTTTTTTGTGAGAAAATATTTTGGTGGCAAGGGCATTACATACAGCGCCGCTTAATGTGGTCCGTGATATTTGGTGCTGGTCATGTCCCGACTATTTCCGGGAGTGCCATTTAGCACTGGTAATGGGGTTTTAATAGTACCCAAATAAATATTTTATGCAAAAGGTCCATTCACTAGTACCACTCTATTAAATCACACAGGACTTCCATCAGTTCGAAGGAATCTGTCAGACAATATTCACTGATTTTTGACAATATTGTTTAGCTGTTTTCCATTATTATATATATTAAGGTCCAAATAATGTTGTTTAATATTTGTACAGACTTACGAATGGCTATTTAACGTTGAAAAAACTTGTAAAAATTCGGATTTAAAGTGTTTTCTAAATTCATTTTATAACTTTCAAAAACAAATAAAACATTTAATTTGTAAGCCTAAAAATATGTTATTTATTGTTTTTGTTGCGCCCAAAAACATAGGTAATAGACACCACCGTTTTGGCTCTAGGGCAGGCCCATGGCCTGATCAGTTATAACCCTCACATGCCTTATGAAAGGTCATTGACCTTGACCTTGAATATCTGACCAAGGCCTAGCCAGAATATACAACAAAGCTCCTTTTATTAGAATTTGTTCAAGGTTACTAGACAGTACTCCCATTAAGCTCTTGCTCTATATGGTCCTCTCTCAATTTGTTGATTCTCCACCCTCAAGAGGTTGTTTGAAGGTTTTGTTTTTATTTTTTGTGAGAAAAGCTTTGGTGGAGCAAGGAGTGAATCACTGCACCCTGATGAGCAGTTTTCTGGAGTTGATTTTTTCACAGTGGTAATGAGGCTTCTGATGTGTTCCAAATGAAATATTTGTCCAAGAATGGCTTTATGATTTTATCATCGATACCCTGATTTTACAAAAGTATTTTGGCTGTTTTCATTATCGATAATGGTAATGTTTTTGTTTATTATGATACTTGTACAGACGGGACGAATGGCTAATTTACGTTGAGAAAACGTGGAAACATTTTTAATTAAAGTGCTTTCTATGCTGAAAGATAATGATGACTACATTTATAACCTCAAGACTGTTTTAAATTGTGTTTCTTGACCCCCAAAACATTGGTATAGACACCATCTTTTTGCTTTTAAAAGGCTAGGCCAATTGGATGAGCAGCTATAACCCATCATCATAGGCCGTATAAAGGTCGTTGACCTTTGACCTTGAATATGTGACCAACGCAGCAACTAGAAGGCGGGACAATATTTTTGGTAATTATTCATATATAGGCCTACCAGAATATACAAAGAGTCCTTTTATTAGAATTTTTTCAAGGTTGTATAGGACATGTGTCATATTACGCCTCTACTATGTCGATAGCATATTATGTTGACTGACATGATAAAATGTCGATATCAAATTTCTCTTTTTAAAAAAACGAAAACAACGCTTAATGCATGATTAATACTAGCAAGTGTATTGAGCCCAAAATAGGTTTCATTATAGTTCCTGCTTTATTTATAATCACACCATACAAATCGAGGTTTTGAGCGCCAGAAAGCCTTAACTCCTCATTTTCAGAAGGACGTAACTCTGAGTTGAGGCCTTCTGGCACTGACTGAAATCTGCTACATTGAGTTGGGCCTATGTGGAATTGACCATTATATTCAGTTAGGAATGTGTATGAGTTAAGGCTTCATGGTTTTGAAAATCTGTGGGTTGTATGGATTATTTTGGTATCAAAATCTCAATTTACCCAAAAATTGAGTTACGGCCTTCTGGCACTCAACCCTCGAAATACAAGTAACCAATTTGGAAAATATTGCAATAGTATAAAGCGTTTTTTTCTTTGTTAGCGAATCGTCTTTTGGAGATTTAACTGCTAAATTATGTATTGTTAAAAGGGACAGAACATATCTGAGACAATATCTTTTACAATCACAATTTCATACAAATTCTTTCAAATCCTTTCGACAAAATGTGTTATTTTGTCGTTTTATTTTCACTCGAGCGTTATATCGAGCAACGATCTAAATGAACATTATACAAAGTAAGCCGAGAATCTCATGCGCTTGTCGGTCGAGTTAAGGAAATTAAATCTGAAAAATCTCTCTCGTCTAATCTTTTTTTCATCTATTATTCCTAAAGGTTGGTCGCGGGCATTCCGATATACGCCTAAACTCCTTTCAGGAAAAATTGAATCATAAGTATTCGATAGAAATTAGTTCTAGATATCTTCATTGAATTCAAAATATCATATTACTTAACAGGTGAATTTCGACTTTCCTAATTCTCTTGTATTAAAAAACTGGACGAATTAATATTTATTTGGAAATTTATCATTTGTTATGATTTAATATGTGAATGCGACTAATTACTTTTCTAATAAAGTGAGGTATGTAAAAATTCAGATTGCAATACGAAATCTATTTATACATCGGAATGCAAGTAAAAATAAACGCTATCTCTCTACTCGTGCTGACCTGATATGAACTACAGTGATTTGAGCTTAACCTTTCGGTGTTCAATGTTCATGTGGAAATTTTTTCTTGGTGTATTTGTAGCTAAATCGACCTTTATTTTCCTTTTTCATAGGTACCATTCTGGCTTTTTCCAAAAGATCTTTATTTAGAAATTTCGTTGCCAAGTGTTATTGGTTTCATGTAATGTCGATTCATATTATGACATAGACGTGATTATATAGCTTAACACTTCCATTGGGTACGAGGAATGCAGCAGGGGAATTGTTAAAGCTATGTTTATTTTGTTTAGAACCTTCCCAATGTCAGCTTTTAATTGGAGGTAAAATGTAATTAGCGGCCACATCTTTGATGATCATTTGATTTATTACTAGGAGATTGACATAGGTTCTTATTGATAGGAATTAAAACTAGAAACTGTAGTTCAGTGGAATTTAATTGCACGATATTTACTTTCTTAGACATTTAATCCCGGTGGGTTGGAGATGCCCGGGTTTAGATTTTGAAGGATCTATATAAAAAACCCTTGCACTTTACGTGTTTGCATTCTTAGCACACATATTTTATCGTCCCCTTAAGACCAAAACTGGTTATGTCCATTTTGGCATTTTTTTTACCATCCAGGGGATCAGCGAGTATGAAGCCTATATATCAAATTTGAAAAAGTATAAGTAGCATAAACCTGAAAGATTACTACTTATTCCAGATTCTCAAATACTGCTTATACTTGATTCTGATTTTTTTAGCTATATTCAAACTCGTCTATCTCAAAATGCCATTTTGGACGTACATAGCCAGTTCTGGTTCTAAGGGGACGTTATGTTCCAATAAAATAATAGGCGTGGTTATATTATACCTTTCACACCCACATGTACTTTGTTTCATATGTAAAAGAACGCGTGAACAGTTCTATTTATTTTCTGTGCGCGTGTGTGTTGTGTTTGTTTGCTTGTTTGTTTGTTTTGATTATTTGTGTTTGTTTGTTTGTTTTGTCGACAAGTAAGGTAACTCGTATTACACGTTTACGGGTTTAAGTACATTGAGCCCAAATTAGTATATATTTTGGCCCAAAACAAAAGGTTTCTTGTTAGGGGTTCTTCTCCCCATGCAGCAGTCAACACGGTTACCACGATTCAAAGCTAACTAACGGCAAGTAGTAGATTCTCCCTTTCTCTAAGTTTAATAAGAAGGTTTGAAGATATTTTCTATATAGTCTGAAAGATTTTTCCACAGCTTGTTCGTCTTGCCTTATATTACGGTGCGGTGTGTAGCCTTTGATTGCATAATAACATGGGTCTACATGATCTGTAGGGTTCACTAAAACGTAAGCTGTTTCAGTAAGATCAGGGCAATTTTACCCCTGTACTAATACTCATTTTACTACTTTATTATTTCAATTTCCCCACATTTCCCAGAGGTTGGACCAAACAAATAATTCACACAATAGAAAAACATCTTCAAACGTTCTTGCCTGTCCAGTAGCCATTTTGAAATTCAAAATGGTCACCTAAACCAAATGACCCAATGTTATTTTGATTATTGTGTTCCTTGTAACCATTTGAAAATTGGGCCAATTTAAATTGGTTATATGTAAGGTGACAGTATAATTGGAATCCTCAAGATCAAAGAAATTGCTATTGTAAAACTTTTCCACAGATGTTCTAATTTCTAGGAGGCTGTCCAAGCAAGAGCCTTCTGCCTACACGGAAATTAAAGTTCCTCGACTATCAGGAAGCCTCCCTGTTGTGTCTCCTTAACCATATAGGTATTCACGAAGTATGCAAATATCTTATTAGTATACTTATTCTAATTGGCTACTAACCTACAGGCAAGTAAAGCATTGGTAGAAGCCAACGACCGATTTCTATGAACTTGGTATGTAAGTAGCAGTGGAAACAAGTATTACAATATTTCAATTTAATGATGGTTCTTCTTCTTATCGTGTACATTTCAAAACACTGTGGTTCTCAAATATGATTCAGCCAGAGATGGGTACAACATCTGGCTGCTTCACTGACTTCCGCAAGGTCTTTGTCTGTGGATTGTTGCTCCAGCAGTGGGCAGAACAAGAGATGTTCCATTGTCTGTGGTGCTGTTCCACAACCACAGTTAGTGTCCTGATCTGCTTCCAGGTAGCCCCCACTTCTGCAAGGAAACCTTAATGGTGGTTGTGTTTTATCATTCCACTCTTAACCTAATGGGGATTTCCCTGAGTTCCACGCTTACAGTATTTTACCAGCAATGAAATGCAACTACCTATCACAAACACACGAACTATTTTTTATTCTTTAATAGCTTCGTAATACCCAGAAAGTGATAGCTTCAAAACGCTTTATATCATCACCAGATTCATTCACAGCTGTAAATTTGCTTCGTTCTCGACCTTACAATAAAGGACGGCTTACTTCCTTTCTTGCGGAATGAATATCAACTGAATTGTGATTTTCTGTCTATTTGTGAGTGACGAAATATTGCCAAAGGGCACGTAATATGGGACAATATGTAATGCCTTGCTTTTACGATGACATCCAAAGCTTCTCAAAACAGAAAAGAGGAACTGATAAAAGACTCTATTAACACACTCCTAAGTACATTTCCCTTCAAATTTGGCTGGTTTATCTATGAATTTGTGCACCAACTTGCACACTGGACACCGTTTTTACTCTGCTGCAAATTACCTTCTATTACGTTAAACCATAGTTACAGGACAGAATAATAAAGGAGGCCGAAATTACAACCTTTATTACTGGGGCTAAATCTCATTTTGTTAGCGAAAGCAATACCACGCGTAGTGGAAAACAACGGATGTTTTCTCGTCAATCCCATAATGGCGCCACAATGTGTGGTAAACTCTCTTGTGACGAAAAACGAGGATAAAAACATGTTTTCAATTTGATTTTATTGTTAAACATCTGAAAACGTATCACAAATCTACACAATGAAGAATAATTACTTAATTTTGAAAGTTTTACATATTATTTTATTAAGAAAGGTCGGAAACGTCTGTACAGAATGACCGCAATGTAACTTGCGTAAAAGTTCGTACCCAAGAACTGATTCTACGAACCTATCTAGTATAATCCCAACTTGCCCTTAACGCATTTTACTTGCCCTTTTGAAAAATCAACAATGAGCGGACCCTTGCCCTTGTGTTAGGGGAATTGGCCCTAATCTAACAAAAAAATACGCTTGCTCACTTTTTTTGCGGCGATCGTCAGATTTTTCCCTCTAGGGACGTTATCATTTTGTGTGATCATTCTGATTATGTAAATCGTTCATTTTTCATTCTAATTGGCGTTAAATGCTTATTTCATTGCTCTAACCAATCTGACAGTAAAGTTGCATTTATAGTTTTGATATTCCTTTCCTCTCTTACTCTTGAGGGGGAAGCATCAGAAAGGAAAGTGTCCAGTAAACGAACATATACTAGTTTAGCTAGACCTGTGTGATTGTCAACATCATTAAATATTTGCTGGTTGGAGAATTTTCCAATAACCATCCTAAACGTCGATGTTGTCACTCAAAAATCTTTCACTTTAATCGTTCTGGAAAGGAAATTTTTTTAGAGTCGAAAATTAAAATATTTGTTTCTGGTTTGATGTGACCTGGAACAACGATTGAGAACACATTCTTTGAATAGGATCTCATTGATTACTAGTTATTTAAAGCTTGATCCTAAACAACACTCTTTGTTAACCGAAAGCTGCTGTAAGAATAAATTACACCGGTCCAGTGCCCCATTCCAAATATGACAAAAAGATTTACCGAGTTACACAACAACCAAACACATTCCAATAGTGAGCATTATGCATGTTGTCGATCACTGTTTTTGTTGGGAATGATCCGAGAAATACCATACAGAGTTCAGCCTCTAGGTTCCCACTCTATTCCCTAAATGCAAAAGAGCGATTTCACTCTAAAAGAATGAAATTAACACCAAAAATCCAAAAAACACAAAAAGAATTAAAAAAGACCAGACTTTCAAATACTCTTTTTGGATCATAATGTTCTCTTAATGATCAAATTTCTACTAAAGATCGGTTTTCAACATGGCATTGAAAAAGTCTTTTCAAATCGGTAAATTCGTAACTTTTAAGAGTGACTCTGCAGTCACTCTTTTCAAAGATGAAGTTCATTTCTTTTGAATTTCGAAAGCAAAGGCTCATTCTAAAGCCTGAATGCGTGATCTTGTTGAAATACGGCGCAAAACTGAAGGTGTACATAATCCGCATTATCTCCAGTTTAATTTACCATGTTTTACACCAAAATGACCAAGTAAGTACGAATTGATATTTTTATACTAATTTTCATTTCCTTGATACATTTTGATTTCTCTCTCTCGCACAATATTATGGTCCTTTGAAAATTTAAAAGGAATGGACAAGTTAAATTTCCTAAATACACATCAAAAGTACTCTCATTGCGAACGTTAGGCATATGAAAGGAAACAAATTTGCAGGTTCGGAAATACCATTCATTTTTTTAACAAAATAGTCGTCGAAAAAGACAAACCCTCGCTTTAGCGAGGAGGTTAGTACTTAATATGTTAGTTAAAATACACATTGAGATCATAGGAAACCCTTCTCGTTATTTAGAGCGATTATATTTCAGGCATCAACTACTCTGCATCAACCTTTAATTTTTTATACCACTGGTTTGGAAACGCCAGCCTACAGCCATATCCATTTCATAGATTGTGCCCCCCCCCCCTTATGGTTGTCAGCAAGGTGGAACGTTTTGTGGGTAGTTTATCAATCAATATATTCTAAATATTTAACCACAGTCCATTGCCAAACCGAGATTAACCAATTTCATCAAACTGACAGCAACGGGTTTCAAAACCATGCTTGTCACGATACTATGACGCAATGAAGTATCAACTCCCTATGGCACAGTTCATAGCTTTCATTCACAAAGTGTATTGAAACACATCCCCTGATTTTGTGTATAATATATGATACCTAGAATACACAAGATCAGTTCATGTCAATGCATGTACAAGTACAACCCACTGAACTGTGCCCTAGGTTGATGAGCATATAGTGTGTGTTATCTGGGCATTGTACACATAATGGTACTCTCAAGACCATGGGTCAGATCATCCATTACATGTCAATGAACTGAGAAGTTATCCACTGTGATGGGTGGGCTGTCATCCAATCAAAAGTTTTGTTTCTAGCTGCTTAGGAAATGTAAATGAATTTCCTAGTAGGCATATACCATGTCCTTAATTCTTAAAATAATTGGAACCAGAGGACTTTGTACTGCTACATGAGACAACCACCCAACTCTGTGCATGACTGTGATATTCTGCCAATCATTTGCCTGCGGTACATATGCTAGAGTAACTTGCAATGTTGTGGCTTTTATCCACTCCGACTTATACATCTTCGATGGAAAAAGAAGCGGTTAACTGACTGATCAAGAATTTCCCGTTTGGAGGCGCACATGAATTTAACAATGGGAACGGATGAATGGGAGTAAATGTATAAAAACCTACTTTTAGTTGTCCTGGAAAAGATTTTACTTCGATTTTCAGTAGAGGTATATTGTGGCCAAAACCGCAAATTGTATGGTGCTGAAATTCAGTAATAAGGTACCCCTGCCCGTAGCATATTCGAGCTCCATATTAGGCGATGTAGTTTACACTACAGACCCGCAAATATGTTTATATAATCAAACATGACATAACCATTTGCTATTATGTTCCAAGCAACATAGTACAAGGGTATAATCATACTTGTTCACACATCCAGAAAAGAAATCAAGCGTATACCTTCTGAAATTCCTGTCTTGGTAAGGAATGTGTGACATTTAAAGTGCATTTTGTTCTATAATACCAAATGTGATTAAAACTGCACTGTGATTCTGTCATGCAAATATATGGATCTTACAAGTAATACATTATGAAGTAAGCAAAACCTGAATATGTTGAATTTTCTATCATCATGTAACACTCAGGATATAAATGTTGACATTTTAATAAAATGTGGATACAATTCATGTTCTTGTGTTGTGGATACTAAATTCCCTGTAATTTCACCTGTTAACGTGAAGTGCTTTGCGTTGAATGATGTAATTATCACACATCGTAAATTCGCCCAAAGGCTGACAAGTTTACAGCTGATTTTCGTAAGCATTTGCTGACATTGTAAAATAGGTATGTTAACAACACGCTCCAACTCAATATCGATGCATATGTATGTCATTACATTTTGTTGCAAACAAGCTGATTAGTTAAACGGATATGCCCAACACTGGATAAATCTGGAAAACAATAAATGGGTGCAGAACATGTTTTCATGTATGATGATATTCATTATACTATGTATTAAAAACAATCGACAAATATAAAATCATGTATAAATTTCGTATTTTAATAGACAACTTACCTTCTTTCAGCGTAAGGTGTCCAGTTGTTTTAATATGTTATCTTAAACAGTGTTGTATATGTTTAAAACAATTTTTAAACAACTCCCAATCTTTAACCAACTGCTGTTTACCCTGTTCATCGTCCAACCTTGTTTAAAAAAATTAAAAACTTGTTTTAAAATATAAACAACTGATACTGATTTTTTAAAACAACTTGATTAATTTTGTTCTAACAGTGTGTTTAGATTTGATTTTTTTTACAATTTGGAAAAAGGAAACGCCATTGCAAGAATTGTATCCTATTTTTATAGATTGTAATCGTGCATGTATTAGGCTAATAAAAGAACACGTTTGTGTCCAGTTGACAAGACACATTTTGATTTTGAGCCATTTTTACCACATTTCGTTTTTATTAAATGAATTCAGTAAATTGGGGTTTATACAAAAGATGCCTCAGAGATAGAATATTCTTTTCAATACAGCTGATCCCAAGTCAATATTGTAAGCTACGGTCAGAATTTATTTTGAAGGGGTTACCTTCTGGAAATAAACCTGATTTGTTTGGCTTTAGGAACAGATTTAATAGTTTTAATGCATAGAAAAGGGACATTTGAATCGGTTCAAGGCTTGTTGGGTTGTGGCTAATCAAACAAAGATACCGCTTTTTCAATTTGTCCATTCCTGAAACGTTTGTTTGACCAGAGAAGATCTTTCTCATCTTCTCTGGTTTGACTCTAAAGTTCTTCTCTTCGACCTCTTAGTGTTTCTTTTACCATCCATTGCATAAGGTCACAACACGTGTGATGTATTAAATCACGAGCCTCCTTACACTTATTCACATGAGGGTATTATAGAACTTTAAGGGTCGATATTGATACAACCCTTTGAATATCAGCTGCGTTGGTTTTTCAAATGCAAACGAAGCGGTATGACAGTTAAGCAGTTCGATTTCTTACTTTGGTTGCTCTTGAGTATCCACAGTGGTGGTACAGTTTACTGTTCCGCAGAGAGTTTTATTTATAACAATTGCACAGCCACAAGGAGATTTCATTAGAGATGTCCAAGGGGTAGCGCGCTAGCGAAGTCATCCTTGACATTTGTGTTAAGTCTCGAGAGCATGGCACAGTGCGGGTCTCGAGAGCATGGCACAGTCCGGGACATCAATGCCTGGTCGGTCAGGACGTCCCATAACTACTAGAATCGAAGTGAACATTGATCGATGATGGGCTAATTCCAGAATCGAAATCAGTGAGATTATCCCAACGCCGATTAAATTACTGCCAGTGCAGCGACCGTAGCGAACTTGTTCATGAACAATTGTGTGTCCACTAACATTTATTCGTTCGTTCGTTCGTTCGTTCGTGCAAGCCATTGTAATAATTTAGGTGTCAGGATTAGTTAAGCTGTGTAAGCTGATCCGGGGCCTTGTATCCATGTTACGGACGCTCCTGATGACTCATTTTGAGGCTGGGGCGGATTGGGAACAGTCAGGGGTTTTCATCCTATACTCGAAACTGGCTGCGATATACATGTACCATCGTGACTCTCTGTACACGGGAACGACAGTTTACATCCCCTCCGAAGAACGGGATGCTTTCCTGATTCATTTGCCCAATTCAAAGTGAACCATGAAGGAGCTGTATTCTGATTTTAATCAATAGCTGTTATACAGATCAAATCCAGAAATTGAGTACCCGAATAAATCCCAGCAAATGTCCCCACCGAACCCGGGGTATTTGCGCCACAGGAAAGCACACTGACCACTAGGCCATGCTCTCCCACATTCCATTTAAGATATAGACAGAGTTTGACTCTACCTCGCGACTTTGACATTCCAAACGATTCTCGTAGAGTAAAGGGATAAGCAGCAAGAGAATAAAAAATGTGAAAATGCATTTTTAGCTTATAAATCATCTAAGCAACCGTATAACCACTGTTTTTGCAAGTATCCGGTCCGCAACGCAGTTGCCGCAACGATAATAAGGGCCAAAACTTGCATCCATGAGGAAACCAGGTAGAGGGCAGAAAAGCACTGTAAACATCTAAAAAGTAAACAAAACAGTCCTTTTCACGACCACTGTATCTATCGAAAAGAGAAATGAATATTGTTGCAAAAAATCTTTTAGATTCGTAATAAAGGACAATAAATAATGGATAAAATAAAAAACATCACTTTTAGCCATAACTCAATAAATATTGGAAATATTTTGTTCGTTGTCGAACATTTGCATTTCAAAATAATATATGTCAACAACATATTTAAATTTGCATATATTAAAAAGTTGTGAAAAATAGGGATTAGAGATTTGTTTGACACCCCGTATATATGTGCGTTTGTATGCATATGCTTGCTATGGGTGTAGGTTTGTATATGAACCATGCTTACTAATTTCTACTTTTTATTAACTCGGTGCATACAGAATGGTGTATTTAGTAGTGTACTTCTAAACCAATTAACATCGTTTCTTTTGCGGATTGTCCCAAGACAGATCAGATTTTCCTGTTCATGCGACATGAAATATTCTGGAAAGACATCATAAGCAAGCATTTCTTCCACGTTATTCTTGAACCTTCTGTAGAGATACTTTTAATGTCTCCTTGACCCTAACATGTTGAAGTCAGCGTCCTTTTCTGTTATGCTACAGAAGACAATAGTCATTTTTGTAATGCCTCAGGGTTCAATTCCAGACCCTCTTAGCAAGATGCGTGTAAGTACTCTGTAACTCAAGTGTACTAAAAGTTCCATTTTGGAGATACTTTTGCAAAGGTACATAATAGGCTTATCTATGAACAATATTAGTCTTTCCTGTTACATAGATACACAATTTGGGATGCGAGTTGGCCAAGGTGCGATCTCTCTTTCTCTACACCCCACCTTACCAATGAGATAAGGGATCCCCTGGTCGGGCCGTGACTTCACTTGACATTACGTTTCAGATCCATGCTCGCTCTCGTGGGTTGTTTCTGGATACCCCAGTTTCCTCATGCTTCTAAAAATTGATCCGCTTCCCAGAAGTACGTATTCAAGATACCTACAGGGGTGATAGTGATATGTCTCGCTTCATAAAATCAAAAGTAAAGTTTGTTTTAGATAACTTGGCTTGTAAATATACGTTTACTGCGTGCTCCTATGTAGATAAAGCATCCTTTTCCATTGAAGTATATTAATGTACATCAGCTTTCTAGTGTTTATGAACAGCTTTCTAATGTTAATGACCTTTCAGATATATACTGTAATATATCCATACAGGCTTTCTTGCATATGTATATCACAGTTCTTTGTGATGTATATGATATGTCTTTTTGTATGTTTGTTCTTGGAATTAAAAAAATGCAGAAGTGATTTTTGGAGTAATTTTCTCAACGTGGGTGGATGAATTTTGAAAAAAAATCAACTATAATCCTACCTGGGATTGTATATTACATTTTTGTCGTTTTCATCAAGATGATATATATTTGCCTGATTTGAAATATGCGCGTCTATTGACAAGTGACAAATGCGCGACTAGTGACAAATGGGACACAGAAACAACGATATATTTGTTAAAGTTCAATAATTTGGATTACATTCAAATTGTAGTCGCTTTGTGTTTAGAAAAATTAGTCCCGCATTTTTCTGGAATCGGCAATTGTACCGTCGACGTACAGGAAGTACTGTTCTTGATTTCTATATATTTTCTCTGCTTCCTCTTTACCAAATAACATGTATTATTAACACTTAACTCCATAACAAACTCCGCACTTCCATTCGTGCATAGGGGAATCTGCTGGAAACCCCCTCCCCTAGAAATTAAATAAACAAAAACTCACTATAATGGTGACTGTCAATGTACATATCCAGAAAAAGTAGAAACTCAGTTATATAATAAACATGGGTATTTATATGTAAAGACTTTGTTCAATCATTCTGTCTATCAACAGACTGATTCAATTTTCAAGTTTTTCAAGTTTTTATTAGCATTTTCATTCACTCAGTACATTTCATAGTGATATATATTATATATTTAAAGATATTTAAGAAATATATAATTACATCTTTAAATGAATAGAATGTACAGAGTATTGTAATGGCATGAACTCAAATGCAGGAGAGACAATAATAATGCTTTGAGCATGACCCCACCATACAAAATATAATATTTGAAATTTAAATTATTGGACAGGACAAGAAAAAAAAAACATAAGATAAGACAAGACGAGAATATTGTCCATTGTTTTAACAAGATCAGAGGCAAGGGAACATGATATCCGTTGTGAGCCAGTCATGAATTGATGAACGAGATGAAAAAGTAGAGGGTATTGCAGTTAAAGAAATGAAAAACATCAATGTCATGACAGAATGATAGATCAACACCGTTGCTTAATATAGACTTAATTTGAGTATTTATTAATCAGCTCTTTTTTAGGCTTAGTTTAAAGGCATTATTGGTTTTAGAGTTTATGATGCTATTACTTTCAAATTTTGGGACCAGAGTATTTTACTGATTAATTAATTACGTTTAGTGAGGGTTTTGTTGTAATGTATTTATTCGCATTTCTGGTGTTATATCTGTGTATATCACTATGTTTGGAGAAATAATTTGAAAATGAGTTTGGGGAGGGTGTTTGAGTTGTAACGAAACATGAAAATCGCTGTTTTTAGTTTGTTTAAATCATAAATGTTAAGTGTTTTAAGATTGTGGAACATAGATTTAGTGTGAGATGTGTATTCGGTGTTATTGATGATGCGTATGGCTCGCTTTTGGAGTTGTGAATATATTGTCCAATTTATTCGAATTTGGAGAAGTCCATGGACAGTGATTGTTATCAAGTGTTAAGGCTGTATTTGCCCAAGCTATGTTACTATAAGATATGTACGGTAGTATTAAATTGTTGTATAGGGAGAATAAGATGTGTTTTGGAAGGGTGTAGCGGAGTTTTCTAAGAATCCCGATGTTTTTAGAAATTAGATTTGTAGTTTTTGAGATGTGATATTTCCAGGAAATACTTTGATCAATTATTACACCTAGAAAATGTGTATGGTCCACAGGGTGAATGGGTGTGTTGTCAATTATGATTTTTGTTGGTGGTGCGTCGTGTTTTTTCTTAGTGAAGCGAATATAGTTAGTTTTGGATACATTAAGCGAAAGTTTGTTGGCTTTAAACCACTTTGTTAAATATATTTGTGAGAGTGTTGAGGTGTTTGTGTGATAGAAATATGTTGGTGTCATTGACAAATAATACAAGGGAGAAATGTTCGGAAGAGGAAGGAATATCATTGACATAGAGGAGAAAGAGCAGGGGACCCAATATTGAACCTTGAGGGACACCGCAGGAAACAGGGAGGAGACTACAAGAGTGTAAACCAAAAGAAGTAAACTGAAATCTGTTGGATAGATAACTGGAGAGAAGATCCGAAGGAGGGCCACGAATACCATAGTGGTTGAGTTTGGCAAGTAGTATGTCATGGTTGACGGTGTCGAAGGCTTTGAATAAATCGAGGAAGATACCTATGGTATGATAGCCCTGATTGTGTACACAAGATGGAACAAACTTTATTTTTTTTATTTCTTGTGAAATGATACGTTATTATTTTCCTAAATATAAGTAAACATTTTAATTTTCATGAACTCTCACACCATACTCACTGTAATTCATCTAATCTAAATAATGGCTAGATGGATTCATATCTTGTGTGCAAAGACGTATATTAAAAGTTAGACTAGAGACATCACAAAATGTTTGTGTTATTATCCGAATACATTGCAGTTTCAATAATAGTATATTAAACTTCAGTTACACAAGTGTACTTTCTAAATATGTTAACTTTGGGTCTCACATGTACCACTATACTGCTAATATGTAATTCAAGATGGGATGTAATTTGCGAGTAAATTAGTCGATAATGTATATTAAGTTAACTGGCAGGATAAAATGTCGATATCGAATTCTCCTTGAAAAAAAAGTCGAAAACAATGAATGCACGATTAATAGCAAATTCAGCCAAAAATAGGTTTCATTATAGTTACTCTATTTATAATCACAACATTGATGCTACAAAATAACCAATTTGGAAAGCGTTGCCATAACATAACATAACGCGTTATTTCATAGTTAGCAGATCGCCTTTTTGAGATAACTGCTAAATTATGTAGTGTAAAAACCACAGAACATAGCCTTAGACAATATCCGTCACAGTCACAATCTCATAAAATCTTTCAAATCCTTTGAACAAAATATGTTCTTTGTGGTTTTATTTCCACTCAAGCGTTATAGCATGCAATGATCTAATATATATACAAAGTAAGCCGTGAATCTCATGCGCTTGTCGGTCGCGTTAAGGAAATTAAATCTGGGAAATATCTCTCCTCTAATCGTCTTTACATCTATTATTCCTAAAGGTTGGTCGCGGGCATTCCGATATACGCCTAAAATCCTTTCAGGAAAAATTGAATTATAAATATGTCGACAGCAATTGTTTCTAGATATGTTTATTGAATTCAAAGTATCATATTACTATACGGGTGGATTACAACTTCCCTAATTCTCTTGTATTAAAAAACGGGGCGAATCAATATTTATGTGGTAATTTTATCATGTGTTATGACTTAATTTGTGAATGCACCCACTTTACTAATAAAATGAAGTATGTAAAAATATGAATTTTAATACGAAATCTATTTATACATCGGAATGCAAGTAAAAATAAACGCTATCTCTCTACCCAAGCTGACCTGATATGAACTACAGTGATTTGAGCTTAATTCTTTCGGTGTTCAATTTTAATTGAATTTGCTGTCCAATTGTAGCTGATAATATGTTTTTTTCTGTGTCAATATGTACCATTCTGGCTTGTTCCAAAATATTTTTTAGAAATTTCGATGCCAAGCGTTGTTTTCATATATGAAATGTCGACAGATTAATATTTTGACATATACGTAATTGTATCTTGGTATTTCAAATGGGTACGATGAGTGTAGCAGGGAAGCTGTTAAAACTATGTTTGTTGTTTTGAGAACCTTCCCAATGTCATCTTTCAATCGGAGGTAAAATGTAATTAGCGGCCACATCTTTGATGATCATTTGATTATTACTAGGAGCTTGACGACATAGGTTCTTATTGGTAGGAATTAAAACTAGAAACTGAAGTTCGGTGGAATTTAATTGCATGATAATTTACCATAGACGTTTAATCCCAATTAGTTGGAGACGCCCGCGTTTAAATTTTAAATGATCTCTGTAAAACGCCCCTCATACTTTAAGTAGTAACTTTCCGTATTTATATTCCAATAAGATAATGAGTATGGTTACATTATACAATTCGCACCTCACCTACTTTGTATCATGCGCTTTATTCTGTTAATGTAGATTCGTTGCGAAGAGCATAATGTATTTATGTCTCATAATACAGCGTGAGTCATTAAAACCCTGCATTCAGGAAAGATTTTTTTCGAAAGGTTAAACGTTATTTTTACTTGAATGTTTTCTTTGGTTGTTTACAGGGATAAACAGGCTACCAGAAGATTTGTATTTGGTGTCTTTCGGACTTGGGTTCAGAAACTATGTCAATTTTGCGGAGAGACCTAAAAATTCTGTTTGGCCATTTTTAGCCATACAATGCGGAGAGACTGACACCGTAACTCGTTACAGTAAAGACAATTCACACATGCAATTTCAGTTGCTATCGATTTCTTCTTAACAAAAACATATCAGTTTGAATAAAACGGTCTATTGTGTAACATGTATAAATATAAGTGAAATATCTTCAACAAATTAAATTACCATTGTTCAATCAGTCAGTTGTTGGAAATCCCTCCATATCAATGTCTCAGTTCATGAACATAATGGAATTGCTCAGAGAGTTTTTTTTTACATCTCTAAGGAAATTATTTTGCACAAATACAGTATACTGGTCTTACACCAGCTATTTTTACTTTATGAACATTTTTTTCACTCAGCATTTTCTTTTGTAATCTCCAGGATATTAATTTTATAATCATGCAATTATTCTCCCACCTTCTATTGTTTGACAACAATTTAGTGTTAAATGTTTTTACTCAAATCACTGCTGAAGACCATATTACTCTATGTAAAGGATGCTTCTTGTTTGGCTCAAAATCGGCCAAACAGGATTTTAAGTCTCTCAGCAAAATAGTCATAACTTCTTCCCCCAAAGTCTAAATGACACCAAATAAACGTTATCTGAAAGCCTGTTTAACCATCCTTATAACCAAAGCAAACATTTGAGCAAAAATAATTCTAAAATAATTTTTTACTCACACTGTATGTTAAAACATGCAACTTACAACTTCGAGCGGCCATTTTAAAATTCCAAATTGACGCCAACCAACTATTTTGGCATTTATGACAGTCTTTATAATTCAAAGATTTATTCTTGCTTATGTTACCTATAATAATTTGTTATTTAATGTTATTATTGAAAACCTTGAACATGAAAACGTATTTGGTTATTTCCTTATTTGGTTGAGGAAGCTATCGTGGAATTTAACATGGTTTCCCATTATACACTGCTACCGCGATTCGAAAATAACTAAAGAAAAGTAGTAGGGTCCTAAATAGGACCAATTCCTATACATACAAATATATTCATAACTTATGAATATTCATTATTCTATCACTTTTAATTGGCTGAATGCCCGACTAAATGCATTCTTGCAATTGCGGAATTCTGTTCTTCGGCCCCCTGAACAGTGCCACCACCTCTTCCATCATCGGTCACGATGGGCTGCCGAGGCAAAGATTTCAGGCGCAAAATTGAGATAGGGATAAGGAAACCAACTGTATATTAGTATTACGAGTGTGCGGTTTATATCCTCACAATGCCCAAGTCAAACTATACAATCAACAAAAATTATAAAAATATAAACGGCATTTTTTGCGCAGATCTTTTACTTATTTGTTACAAACCAGATCCTAAGCTAAATCCTCGCTTTTAATTCATCCAATTTGATGTACCCTGAGCTGAGATATTGTCAGTTTTGAACACAGAGGTATCAATCCACTTGTGCCCAGTTGCACCTGAAGGTCAAGAACTAAAATTATAACGCGTGAGTCATCATTGTGGGATTAAAACTTGCAAACAAAGAATAATGTAACGATCAAGTGAATGTATTATCATGCTTGAACTAATCAAATATTATTGTTCAGTGAAACACCTGAAATTATTATGGCTGTAGTGAAAAGAGGGACCCACTCTCATGGGGGACAATAATCATGAAAGTCATCTAAATTTTGGGGGCTTTTGGATTGCTGAAACTAATGTGACAGTGTACAAGTCTGTTGAGGGCCAATGTGTGGACAACGCTCTAATTTGGAGGATAATTTACCTTTCCCCTATTCCCCACAGCCTCTAAGATACCAGGGAGGAACATAATGACCACGAAAGCAGTGATCAACAAAGAGAATAAATGAATGATGGTTGTGTTTCAAAGGTCTTAGTTTTAACTTTCAACAAGGGTGTTTTATGTTTCTATCACCTCTGCTGAACCATTGAGTAAAGCTGAGACAACAAGACTGTTGGAATTGAATTCCCATGCTACATGTAAATTATTTAGCATATTTTAACATTTATAACGTTTTATAAATGTGTTATACTCACAATAATCAGCACTTTATACCTACTTTTTATTTTAGTTTATTTTAATTTTCAATAAAGAATGTCTTGGAAGTGATTTTCAATGGCAACTTGTTGATATCAGGATATCCAAAACTGGACCAACGGGTTTTTCAAAACGTCTCAAGATAATAAGCCATAACTCCTGACCAGACCCCCCCAAATTACACACACACCAACTAAACTCTCATAAAGCTGGAACACTCCCTACAAAGAATCCGTAAGAACTCCAGTAGATGAACTCTTAAATTTTGGCCAAAAATATCTTTGATGTTAGTTTTTTGGGACAGTCGTATGAACTACACTTATTTAAGTTCATGTAAAATGTTGGCAACTCAGATGAGTGCTTCTAAATAACAGATTGTCCCGAAAAAGAAAATGCAGTGTAAATTATTCAAATCTCTTGTAGGACTGCCTAGACCTCATACAAGAGTAAGCTTTAATAATTTCTTTCAGTGTCAGAAAACTTTTTTCGCTATAATATAGATGATAAAATGCTTTTTATAAGAGGACGTTAACCGCATAATTAACCTTCGTTCATTAATTTATCAAGCAAATCTATCTGCCAGATAAAATATTTTTTAGTACGTAGATCGTTTTATAAAATATAATGAACAATAATTTCAAAAAACCAAAACCTTTCTCTGGGATTGCGTGGAAAAATCCAACCTCCATGACATGGGAATTTCTGATGATGATTATGGATGTCTCTCCGTCATCCACAGAAAGTTAACAATGGCTATAAGTCTTTGTCTATGACAGCTATTTCAACCGAACTTGGTCACCGTCAAGGTTATGCACGTATCATATTCCGTATTGTGTTCCAGGACCGCAAGCTCGCTGGAACACTCATATAGCAGTAAGTCTTGTTCCTGATTATTTTGATTAAGTTTGAAAGTTTCTTAATATTTTAAAAAAGTATTTTAAAGGTTTTTTTTTTAATGTGGGAGAGCGTGGCCTAATGTTTAGAGTGCAAACTTCCTTGTGACGCACATTTACCAAACTTCCAGGGTTCGAAACCCGGTGGGAGGACACCTACCGATCTCCTCCTAGGTTCACCTGGAATTGGGCAAATGAATCATGAAAGCGTCCCCTTCGGAGGGGACGTTAAGCCGTCGGTCCTGTGTACAGAGAGTCACAACTGTACATGTACATCGCAGCCAGTTTCGAAAAAGATTAGGGTGAAAACCCATGACTAATCCCAACCCACGACCAGCTTCAAAGCGGGCCATGTTAGGAGCGTCAGTATCATGGATACACGCGGCTCCGGATCAGCTTACTCAGCTGAATAAATCCTGACACCACTGACTTGTGGAAACGCAAGAAGAAGAATGTTTGCTTTTCTTTTTAAAGAGGCCGCATTAATAGGATTTTTTTTTAAATCAAAATACTCTTGCAATAGCATGCGTGCGATAGACCGGAAAGGAAAAGGTGGTTTTTAAAGTGGCACTGGCACATTTTCACAAATATGAAATTTCTTCAATTTGCTCTCAAATGATAGTCTAGGCCATTGGAAGAACAGAGATATATTTTACACATAAAAAGAACATACCCCAAAACAGATATGGACATTGATATGAGGATAAAGATATCCAGGTAATTTGTAGGCTAACTTTTAAGTTTTCCATAACTTTAATCAACAAATGTGTATATTACATGAATATTTTGACTCGTACTCACTGATATTAAAACCACAAAGGTTATACAGTAGACCGGTCAAACAGTGTGCATAGCGTGGAAAACATGCATACGGCGTGCGTGTTCTAAAAAAACGCCATTTTCGTCGTCTGCTGAATTTCGCGTCGCCGGCGACGCTAAATTACAAAATCGTTCCGTTTACCCATAAGGAAGCTGATTTGGTCTTAATCATTTCGGGTGAGGGATTTTGTATAAAAGCTTTACAACCATGCAAAAATATCGATTTTGAAAATTCTTGAGGGCGCACTATTTTTCAAATGTGCCAGTGTCTCTTTAAAAGTGATTGTTGCCCTATAATGAGTACTTCACAGAGCAATAATCAATTTCTGTAGCAAAAAATGCCCTACCGTGAAATATCAGGGAAATGGGCAGAATATCTAAGGGCATGAAAAGTAGTGTCCACCAATCCAATGTGGGATATATTTTGAATGTACTTGTAATCGTGTCAAGTATTTTTATGTTGTTTGGAGACATAACTTTGAAACATTTTTATTCCAACGATTTTAATATAATCATCCTTGTGATAGTTGTAGTATTTAACCAGCGAAAACAAACGAAACATTTTAGCTTTAAAACGTATTTTGGACATTTTAACTTTTCTTTGTCTGAATTCAGAATTGTCAGAATTGTAGGTAAGCCCACCTGAAATTGGATGAGATATTTGCTCTCGTTACATTTTGCATGGATGCTTCTCCATAATGTACGTTCATAAAATGCATTTAAACTGTCATTTGTCAATTGATAACTAGGATTGCCTTATGACTTGTGACTGGCAATCACCCTTGTCATGCTTTGAACTGGTCTTTGCATCACGTTTTAATACCACTTGAGATAGAAAGTAGGTTTATTCAAACCAACATAGACACATCGCCGTGAATATGTACGATTTGCCTTCAAGAATACTTCCAAATAAAGCCTCGCGAATAATTTTTTAAAACGATTTCATGTACCTTGTTCGAGTTTGGAATGGGGAATATGACATGCCGGTGTAAAGAAACTGACAGTACCCCATGGATGACAGTGTGTTCTAGCCTACACGTTAACATATACGGAATAACCCGTGACCTTGTAGGCGAGGCTTTTGGGTACAGTGCTGAAACAAATGATGCGTTCAGCACACAATACAGAACACAATAGACATATGATCGGTGGGACTTTCCATCATAGGACGCTCTAATTCATGACACCGGCCGATGTATGTGTGTCTATTGTAAAATGTTAATACTGGTAGTTTCAGCACTGTTTTGGCAAAGTCTGGCTCCAATTCAAAACAAACAAATTGGGATGGTAGGTAGTGGCCATTCATAATTATGATAATGATCTAATGTGCACCTCTCCAATTCAAAGGAATTTCACTGAAATTATATAGGTCATGGTCTGCTCTACGAATAATATTCTATTTAGATTACTATTCTGTGGACAAAAATTAATAAACTGTGGCCACAGTTTAGTAAACTGTTCTCACAGTTTAGTAATCTATGTTCACAGATTACTAAACTGTGGGCACAGTTTAGTAAACTATTCTCATAGTTTAATAATCTGTGTTCACAGTTTTACTAAACTATGGCAACAGTTTAGTAAACTATTCTCACAGTTTAATAATCTGTGTTCACAGTTTACTAAACTGTGGCCACAGTTTAGTAAACTATTCTCACAGTTTAATAATCTGTGTTCACAGATTACTAAACTATGGCAACAGTTTAGTAAATTTTTCTCACAGTTTAATAATCTGTGTTCACAGTTTTACTAAACTGTGGCCACAGTTTAGTAAACTATTCTCACAGTTTAATAATCTGTGTTCACAGTTTACTAAACTATGGCAACAGTTTAGTAAATTATTCTCACAGTTTAATAATCTGTGTTCACAGTTTACTAAACTATGGCAACAGTTTTGTACACTGTGGCCACAAATTACTGAATTTTGGGAACTTTTCCTATACTGCGGAATAGAGTTGTGGGACAAGTTTAATACACTGTATGAATAGTTTACATAGGGGTCGGGACAGTTTACTCAAACTGTGGGACAATGTGAATCAAGTATTACCACAATTAATAAAGTGTGGCAACATATTATAAAACTGTGGGAACAGATTTAATTAAGTTTAAAGGTGCAAGAGAGTATATTGTGTCATATTTAGTCAACATATTTCTTACTTTTGTATTGCTAAGAATGCCTTGAAAACTGAAAACAAAATTCGATTTTTGATTTGCTTAATTGCAATATAAAACATCGGCCGACGAATTTTATATTTGCTCCTATAGTCATAGAAATTTCACAATTGTACCAAGAAATGATTCCTGCTTATCAGCTCACTAGGGGATATTTTTGATCTATATCTTTTATATGTGTGCAACATCAGAATCTTCACATTTTGAGAGACCCCTTTTTTGTATGTTAAATCTATAGTAACCTTTATTAATAAGTAAGAAAAATATTTTTTCTGTTATTGACTATGCCCCTTCCCGGGCTTTGTGCTTATGGTTTAGCCACTGTTTCAAATTTTATATAACACTAGCTGACCTCCCGAATATCCTATCTCAGTAATTGACACGAGGATTGACGAGCTCAGTTGATAAATACCAATGACAGGGTTCCAAGCGAGCCTTACTTCTAGGGCTTCATTCTATAGTGACAACCTTTCTTTAAAAAGGGGGGGGGGTAATTAAGAAACATAACTCTAGAATTCCGTATGCTAAAGTAACTCAATATGAGCTTTTACGAGAAATGAACGTGCTTCAATGAGTACTTTAATAAGTGATATAAGGTCGTTTCCTGTAGTAAAACACAGGATATATAGTTGAACCGAAAGCATTGAGGGTCAATTGAGTTTTGTTGGTTTATTTTTAATAATTATTGCTTTTAAATATATATTTTGTGTGGCTACCCAATAATGGAGGAATTGTGAACACCAAACATTTTCCTCATTTATAACGCTGACTTCCTTCTTTTGAGTGTATGGAATACTTAGTCCAATCACAGAGGCGATCGGATCTAAGCCACCTTCAGCTCAGACCGGGTTCATCCCGTTTAAAAGCAAGAACGGATTCGTACCAGTCTCTTTCAAGTCTCAAATCCCCCCTCAATTTTTATTAACACATAATCATTTCCGCGAGCATACGAAGGTTTAAGTAATACCTTCAGCTGTATTAACTTAAAAGCCCATGGCTTCTCGAAATTTAAATCCCCCCCCAAAAAAACCCGAACGGAGCTGAAATTGATATGGGAATACTACGAGGTTCCTGAAGCAGTAAAGACAGACCAAATAAATTGAAATTCTCTTATCAACCAAACAAATGGCCAGACGCATTCGCTATTCCGCAGGGTGGCAATTGATTGAACGACTTAAGTTTTACATCATGTTTGTGGGCTGAGGTTTATTAGCTAAGGGTAACGTTAATACTTTTGTAAGGTATTACGTTCGTACTCCTCCTGTCTCACAAACCTGGTACACAGAATATTTGTTTTGCAACATGGATCATTCGAACATTTGTACAGAATATAAGTCCATTTTATGGAACCTTTGCCATTTAGTTTCAAGTGATACGGCATACTTTTTCCAAATCGATTCCAATGCCTGCGACCCATCAGATTAGTGTGTCCTCTACAGTATTTATTGGGATTGAATATGAACCTTGCTTTCAAAGTTATGCAAAATATTCCACATTGAAAATAATGAATGCGCTTTTATTGTGTAATTATTAATGCTCCGAACATTGAGAAAGGTCACAGATATCTGTTCCAAGGAAGGCCCACATTAATCTGCGTATCTTTAACCTTTATTGATATACAGCAATCTCATCATGGTCTTACCCGAAGTAATTTGTCTATCTGATGAAATAAGAGCGCCTCATATTCGAAGGTAGTGTTAAATCCAATAAAAATGGCAGGGCTTTTGGAAAAGGTCATTGTATTTGGTATTTACCCCTTTCTATGGTGGGAATAAACGATTAAATGTGAGAGGTATCACTAACAATGTCAAAATCTGTTTCCTGGTTTTAGTTTTGTATGGTACGGGAGGCAAGCTAACAACACTTCATTTTCACTCCACAGACAGAAAAATCGCTCGCCGCCTTGCCTCTCCTTCCCGCTTTCCTTCCTATCGCCCTCTCCCTCCCTTTCGCGCGTCGCGCGCTATCTCCCTTCTCCTTCTCACGGCTGTGAGAGATATCTCACGCAATATTAATAACCATAAAAATTTAACTATAAAAATGTTGCAAGAGTTGATTAAAAGGGAACGACCCTCTTTGTTGAGTAAAAATATTAGTCAAAGTTGAGTAAACCTTATGCATTTTTTAGGCAAAATTCTTAACTTAACTTTTAATAAGGTTCGCCTATGGCTAAGATTTTACTCAGCAGAAAAGATGGTTCCCTTTTTAATCAACATTTGTTACAGTGTATAACGATGGAAAGGACAGCTGTTGTTCTGCATTGGATGCGGGGTCTTTGCAAAAGATCAGTATAATAATTGATTTTACATACGTCATTGCATACTACCGTATCCAATAAAAGGGTAATAATCACGTATGTTTAAACGTCTCAAATAAACAAAAAACAGAATCCCGAGTGTAAATTCTGCGCGAATTCATCGTGTTTAGTAGATGTCAACGAATGCAGAAAGTGTTAATAGTGAATAGATAAAGTCAAAGTTCTCAAAAGATAGTGGCACTTCTGGACAAAAGCATGAAACTTGGCCCAAACCTTCCTTGGGGTATCAAGCAATTTCCGAGGGGATGCCCAACATTCGACCACAATAATGAACGTCATCGGCCACGCCCCCTTTTTATACATATTCGATAGTAATTGTTAAATAAGTACTTTCAATAATCATATAAGTTTGTGTATCACAATGTTAAAAGCTGCTGGGACATGTAGAATGTTAAAATGATCTACATATTTGAATATTTGTAAGTAGAGGTCAGTTTGGGGTCATCAAAGGTCGTAATACCATTGACCAGTTAAGGTTTGGGTCAAAACTTGCAAAACTCAAATGCGATATCCTTCGCAATCCACATGGTCACTCCAATGGTTTATGTTGAAAAATTGCCATGTGAGAAGCACTACAACTACTTACTGCAATAATAATGTCCAAACCACACCCCTTGTATATTATGTATGACGCACAGTAATCGTACCTTGATGTTTATGTTAAATTGGCATTTATAGATACAATTAATATTCCCTTGCGATTATTTCAGGAGTTCTATAAGATACCCGGATATTGGCTAGGATTTCTGGAAGGGACCTTGTAACAATTTGAGGCCAAATACCAATTGACCTGACACTTTACAAAACTGCTACAGAGTAAAAAAAAAACCCACACAAATATTACAGACTACCGCCATTAAAAACAGGAGAATAATTGAAGCACAGGCATTTGTTCATGTTAGAAAATCCCCTCCAGGAACTCTACACATAATGAATTAAATCTCTTAAAGAAAAAAGACAAAATGAATCAAAACCAACACAATGAAATAGCAGATTTCAGAGTTTTGTGGCCTGTCAAACAGCATATAGAACACACTGCTATAGAAATGGCTCTGTGCTGTGGAACATGATTGGCAACATTCTGTTGGACAACAAAGTATTGTAAGACGCCGGTATTGCCGTGATTTTGCCCCTTCTAATTCAAATTCTGACGCTGGCCCTGACAAGGATTGGGAGGCCCAGTGCACTCCACATATGAAAGGGCTATGGGTGTCAGGTGCACTTCCGCCAACCCGGCGCCTTCGGTACCGATGACTCCAACACATAGAGGTCTTTGGGCGAGAGACAGCCCAAATACCCAAAAATAGGGGGGTTGGGTGACAAATTGCACCACTTTTCACCAAAATGGATGTTGCGTAAAAACTTTCAAATGTTCCCCAAAATAGGTGTTTTTGTGGAGAGTTTGCGAAAATTAAAAAAAAAATATGGTGACATTTTCCAAACATATGGATCTTTGGTGACAGCGATGCTGAAAATGGGGGTTCTGAACAGGCCTTACATGCACGTTACCTCCAAGATGGGAGTGCCCCTCAACAATTTGGAGGGATCTTTTTCTAGATTGGAAATGTAGATGAATGTAACTTTGTTCAAGACGGTCTAAATTATTCACTAACCGACGGTGAGGCTGTAGCTTACCATTGTAATTCGGAAATGCAATTGAAAAGACAAGAGTATTGGGATTTTTGAGGAATGTAATATCGATATAGTGCTTGATGTGATATGACGTGCACTCGCTATCACCTTCTTCTTCTTGCGTATGAGCAGCAGCTAAATATGTGTCAACACGGTGGAGCCAGCACTGTATGAGTGGTTGGTTGTTGGTTTGAGAAGTCTAGTCCACCGGGATGAGGAGGGTCACTCATTGAGAAAGTGCTCTGCAGTCGGTGATGGAGAACCACAGTGGCAGGCTGGCGATGGCCGCCGCCCCCCATCGACTGTGTGTTGAAGCGACCGACTCTGTGCGTATCCGGTTAAGGGGACACATTCCTGGCGTGGAAGATTGCTACCAGGTGGTAGTTATGTCATAGGTGTAATAGTGAGTGGATCTGTTGGAGTATCTAGCCAGGCAGTATTCCATGTCTGTAAGATGTTGAATGGGGGAGCGGAGAGTTATAGAAGCGTGTCGACAGAAGGTCGCCGAGAGCACGGGTCTGTCTGCCGAGCTGGTGTGGATTCTTTGACAGTGTATGCAGCAGGTGCTTGTCCAGCGAGCCTTATTCACTAGTTTGGGCGTGTGGTGTTCTTCCGAAGCACTGCCAGGTGCAGGATGCCTGAAAGCACGGTAAAAAACTCAGATGGAGTAGGACGGAGGCAACCAGTAATGGTTTCAAGGCTCGTTGAGTATATGTCAGCTTCTTGTGGAGAGCTGTTGCACCATGCTGGCGTGGCAGTATCAAGAGCGCTGTAGAACCAGAGCCAGGCGGTGGTGCGAAGAGTCGTTGGGCTGGACACCCCATAAGGATCCAGCATGTCGGCACAGGAGGTTATTCCTCGCAAGATACCTTGGCGAATACGAAATCGAGATGCATGCCGTTAAGTAAGCTCTCGGTCAAGCTTCACTCCAAGATAAGGTTTGGTGTTTGATTGTATGGCAGAGGCGACTCCATTGAGGTTGATTTGAAGCAGCGATGAGCCTCTTTAGTTTTGAGGTGGAAGGCAGTAGCTGTGGTCTTGGCTTCGTCAGCTTTAGTCTCCAGGTCTTGAGATACTGCGCAATCCGTATCGCTGTCACTCGTGACTTTGGATGCTTGGAAGCACTAGCATCCTGATTCTTTGCCAGTAACTGTATGGCTTTCACACACAATTCCATGCCATTGAAATGCGGTTCCTGCAAATGTCAGAGGGGATTTGAGACATATGGGTTATCAAAAAAGCATGATAAGTTCTCCCGCATGTACATCAAAATGATCCAGCTCTTACAGGCTCTGGTTTTTGGACTGCTATAGCGACTGCTCGGCTGTTGACACACCTCAAACAGCTATTGTGTACCATGCTACTTGAAATATCCATGGTAAGTAGTAGAGAACTGCTGCAGTATGGTTGCAGGAAATACCTCTATTGCTTAGGGAACGGCAAGTGGCTCGCCACAGGATTTTTTGCTCTAGACTTCGTGTGCCTTGTCATGGAAAGTATCCATGGGACTCAGAACTCCCCCCCCAACAACCCAACTTTAATTAGTCATTTTTTTAATTTGAACATTTTACTTCAAGTAGAGTCTGACAGAAGTAGTAGACCTGAAAATTTCAATCCAATCGAATGCTTGGGTTTTGCATGACAAGTTCGCCCCCCTTGTGGACGAACACACAAAAGTGTACTTTTTGAGCTACTCATTGTTTCGTAAGAGCCCATTTACAAAACTTTATTAGTTTTCTTACCAGATCCGTACACATCAGGGCGATTAACATAAGAAAAAAACAATAAAGTAAAAAATCACACCTGTCTTTAGGGTTAAATTCCCAATGATAACCGTTGTGGACGTACGTTGCAGAAATATGTGTACATCCTCAACGACCAAACTGCCATCATTCTTATAATGAACACAGATCTTAAAAAAATTAAAAGTTTCAAACCAAAGAAGTTCTTACCAAATTTGCAATCACTGTTTTAAATAAATCAAAAGTAGTAGAGGTGCTTGATAGTGCATTTTATTTGGAATATACGGCCGCAGCGTGTCACTTTTGGTTTATATCAACAAATCTAATCTATTTGTGAAATGGAATAACGGCATTTTGTCATGAAACTACATAGTATTTACCTTTGATATGAAACAAAATCAAGTTAAATCGAAAAACAAGGTTTTTATTTTTTTACAATGTCGAAATGTGGATGACATAAGTACGAAACGCCCTTTAGTATTGGTGCCATGTGGTGGAATTTGATACCCAAATTTGGTGAAATTCGATATCAAATGACCCTCCCATGACCTTTAATGACCTAGAATGACCCCAAATGCTAAGACACCCTATTAAAAGTCCATTTAAGACATCTTTATGTTATGTTCCGCTAATTTGAAACCACACATGATAGGTTTCTGAGGAATTTCATTTGACATCAGTAAGCACTATGCAAAAAGGGGGCGGGGCTTATGACGTCATTGATGAGGTCCGATTTTTGGGCCCCCCTTCTAAGTGGCTTGTACACCCCAAGGAAGTCTGGCCAAGTTTTATGTTTTGCCAGAAGGACAGAGTTATATGGTTATCTACTACACTATAAGCTCAACCGGGATCGAACCAGGTGTAGAAGTTATAGTCCGCCCGGGGCTCATAGTCCACCTACAACGGTAAAGAATAGGGCATATCGATTCAGTTTGATTCTTCACGCAACATAGTTTCAAGCCGTTATTCCAGTGTCGTCTATGGAGCCCGACTACGGCCCCCGGGGAACTATATCTCCTTTACACCGGGATGATCTGTAGTGAAAAGGCCGTCGATCTACCCTGCGGCAAACCGTGACTAGAGAAAATTGTTCACGTCCCACGTTAAAGCAGACTGATTATCTTTTAATCAACGTTTACATTTTAAACCAACACGTTTTTGCAGTGTAGTTGCCTATATACAAATATAACAATCCTTTGTGTTTTGCACATCAAGCGACTTGTTCAAGGAATATGGGGTAATATTTAATGTTACAACAACAACATCAAAACACAAACAAATTTTACTTTAAATTAATGTTAACCAAGGCGAAGTATTAGCACAGGCTAGGGTTCTGATATACCGTAGACCCTAATGTTTTCTGTCATAGTCAAAGGTCAATTCGAGTTCAAGGTGTAAATAGCCCCCCCCTGAACAGGTAAAATTGAACCTCAATTGAAAAGTTAAGTTCAACCAACTTGAGTGTAGGTGCCACCACTGATTCCCTCATTTGTTAATGTGGTCAAAGTCACATACCAATATCAAAGGTCATGTGAGGGTCAAGTTGTAAGATATTGGAAGCCAAAGGTTGATTCAAATTGGAAACTAACCTGGTTTAGGATGATTACTGCAAGTTGGTTAATGAGGTCGAAGGTCATATTCAATGTCAAGGGTTCTAAAGAGTAGGCCTACATTTACAAAACGCGACGGCAGGCGCCACATGCGATCCGAGGACCAGATGTATTTTTTGTACAGTACTGTCCACGGCATGAAGAATTGAGAACATTGAGGCGATGCTAAACGATGCCAACGGTGCATCCATGGTCGTATGATCATTAACTGGTCACCTAAATTGGGGGATCTGACAATCTAACTTTTTTTGTTTGCAGTTTAATTCTAGTTACTTTGAAAAGTACTTGACTGTGTTTAAATTTTCAGCCCGTTCGTTTAGTATTAGTGAGAGCTACGGTCAAAAATCTTCAATACGGTAACGGGGGATACGAGCCGATGGGGGGGGGGCATATACATTACACATAACATATTCAATAAGTAGAGCAGTGAAATACGTGTGGGGCTCAAATTGCACCTACACTCTCCTGAATGATAATCTAACTCATAATCCAATACAATATTTGGCTACGGAAAATTAATTAGTTTAATTCGATGTTAATGTAGGTACAAATTTTGACCATCTTTGGCAATAGTTCAGCTGTTCTGTCCTCGCTGTAATCCCACAAAACAAAGTAAACAATATAATAAAAGTAATAATAATATAAAAAACAAAAGTCTAAATTTTGGTACTTGATATTAATTTAAAAGGAACTTTATAATTCTCTCCTTTAAATACAATTGGGATCCAAGATTTTATGATAATTATACAGTATTAACTAATTATTTCATGACCAACGAAGTGTTACGGCTACTCAATATGTAAAGGTTCTTCATGATACTTTTATGAGTAATGCCAAATCAAGCGAGAAAGCAAGAAGGGTGTATACATGATTCAAATTTGGTTTTCCAACAGATTGTGTGGTTTTATGTAGGAATAGATATGATCCATGAAACCTATATTTGTACGTAGGTTCAAGACCCTGAAGACAATCATGTGCTCACTATAATATTAATAGGCGCAATAGGCAGCATTTAAAAGTCACGCCTATATGGTACCTGTGGGTAACGACCAGACACATCTATTTTACTTCACATTATAACAAAGGACTATTCATTTAGTTACATAGAAAGTAATGTTTTTATATCACACCAACTAACTACCTAAACCTAGATGTTTGATGTTTAAAAAAATACACACGTGTTAATACGGTGATCACCCTCTACACGTAAGATTTGATTAACAACTTTGGGCAGAAACCCATAACCTAGTCTTTCTCTCTCTTCCTCATATGCATCGTTGATGAATATAGGATTGGTACTTGATAAAAGAGAATTAACTCTTCAAATTGGTCTTGTGCTAAAAAAATATTGCTGAATTTGACCACCGTGTTATGTTTTAAAACAGAACAACAGCATCCGCCTCCTTTATTATTTTTTGGAGGGCCAGTGCCCATGTCCTTTCAAATCAAACATCTAAGCTATCCTAAGATTATAAGTATTGAATGTTTAAAATTTAAAAAAAAAAAATAAGTAATTTTTCTTATGTTCCACCCTGGTGGGAGTTTTATCCACCCTGAATATTGTCTCTCGTTGGTGTCCATATCTGGCATTCTTATAGTAATAAGCTTTCCAAAGGTGTGATTTATATGCAGTTTTACATGTAGGGAAATAAGGCAAGTTGTGTTGACTTTAATACATATTGGTGACATTTTTGTCATTTTGCGATGTAATTTTTGTTTTTTTTTTTTTTACCCAGTTCATGACATATGACCATCTGCATGTGAATGTCAAAAACATTTTTGCAAACGCTTGTGAAGGTCATATGCAGGTCCTATAAGTCTACCGCTAGTCTAATATTTGTGCGGTTTTCCAAAACCAATCTTCGTAAAAAAATATCCAAATTAAATATACGGCAAGTCGATTAGCCAGTTCTAATGAAATAGCCGATTTTAACAATACTAATTTAAGACAGCCATCTCAACATCTTCAGTAGCAGACAATCACCTTTTGTTCATATAATAAGTAACCAATAAAAATGTGGTTCATTAACACAATTAGGATTTGGATGTGACATTATGCCTTGGTATAGAATGCACGCCCCTTTAAAATAGTGAACTATTTTGTCTCTTTGCCAAGGCGTAATTTCAAACATACTATGTTTACGTTCTTGGAAATTTCGTGCAGGAAAATTGACTGAATACTTGACAGAATATATTTTATTTTTGTATGTATAATAATACATTTACATAATATTTACCCAAAGTACAATCCTTCTTTATATTTGCTTTGCACTTCTGATATTTTACGTATGTCGCTACAGCTGTGTATATTTTAACCATCTGATAGCGTGTCATACCCTGTGATAACAAATTAATTGCATATAAAGTATATATTTTACCATTTAGATGTAGCACCCCGCCGGACGTGTTTGGTCACCTTTCTTACGAGCTTAAAACTCTCTTAAAAGTCGACGTTAAGTAATGGCTTCCAATGTACGTAGTTTATTTGTTTTCGTTACTGCCTTAGGTGGCTTATTGTGGATATGGCTTTTCGTCAATTCCAAGGAGTCATTTACCAAACAATTGTGCGCGTGTAAATTCGACAGTCGTTCAGTCAATCTTGCGACTAGAAAACAAATCGCTGAAAGTTCAAATAATATTAGCATAAGATTAACAGTTTATGCAAGTGAAACACCGCAACTACGCAGTAATGTTCTACATGTAAATGATACAAACTTGGATCAGCTTAAAGACGCTACTCATATGCTGAAAACTAATACGTCGAAACAGGTAGTACCCGTCCTGTTGGAATCATCGTCTATTAATAAGCTCTCGAAGGAAAATGAAACGGCGAGGAATACCACAGATGATGGTATACCGCATTTTCTGGAAGAGATTGTTAAGGATAAAATATTTTTCAACAGATCAGTAATAAACCGCCTTTCATATAAATATGTTTACTCCAACTCGGACCTTTGCAGTAGGATAAACAACCGAAATGATAGCGTGTTCCTTTTGATCATGATTCTTACAGCGCCGCACGAGACACAACGCCGAGCCGTAATTCGAAAGACCTGGGGAAATATTACGCATGTGTCTGGAAGACGCCTAGCTACGATATTTCTTCTAGCTAACAGTACTGATTACGAAAAAGAGAAGGTGGTAGCCATGGAAAATGACCTCTACGGGGATATCTGTAAAGAAGATTTCATCGACAGCTATCGTAATCTAACTCTTAAAACAATGATGGGTCTAAGGTGGGCCAACGCGTTTTGTAATCAAACGAAATTTGTTCTTAAAATTGACAGTGATACGACACCAAATTTGATAAACTTGGTGGCTCATCTGGAAAGAGCGCCTAAGACTTTGTTTGAAGGTTTTGTATATAAAGATAAACCGCCAGTAAGGGAAAAAACAAATTGGATGAAAAAATGGTACGTGTCCAATGATGAATACCCTCACCCAACATATCCACCATATTTAAATGGACCTGGGTACGTTATTTCAAGTAATCTTGTCAATCCAGCCTTATCTGTTTCTACTCATGTGCACTATATTCCGATTGAAGATGTATATGTTGCGATGCTTATGAAAACAATAGGGGTTATGCCGAAATTGGACCATCGCTATACACAGAGGAAACTTTCTTTAACGAACGAAAACGCTACAGTTGATTCGTTATGTATCTTCTCAAAGGCGTTTACGGTGAGGAGTTTGACACCTGCTGAAAAAATGTACGATTTTGGGTCAAATGGAACCAGTTTAATCAATTGCAATGTCCAAATAATACCAGGCATCTGCCATACAATTAATATATTATGTAGCGTAGTACACTCTAAAAAGGAGTAAATAAGTGATTACCCTAATATGTGGAGTAAAAGCTTAAAGCTTGAATATGGGTAAATCTTATCCAACAATGAGATAAAGGTTCTTAGTTGAATATGAGTAAATCTTACCCAACAATGCGATAAAGATTTGCTTTATTTTGACTAAGACTTTATTTAATATACGAAGGCAATACTCCCTTTTTTGAAAATCGAAACACTTTTTAAATCGGTTAGAAACATATTTACAAAGCCTGTACTTAACGTGATCTTACCTGAAAAAGATGGTGTCAAAATGCATTAAATTCAAACATTAAAAATGTATGAGCCTTACGTGCTTTTAGTCCCTGTCCACGATTGAGACAGCTTAAGAACCACATCGCAGTTGGTTTTATAGCTGATAGACATAATTATCAGGATGGCACATCGAAATGTACTCTTAATGCACACCATGCCAAAGCACAAACGTACTTCCGTCTTCAGGGGAGTCAAGTGGAAGGACGGGCAAGAAATTAAGAAAAGGCGTGAGAGGTCCAGCAGGCAATTAAACCTGTTGTCAATCACCTGAGAAGTTCAAGACAATTGTACGCCAATGTTCCAAAAGCTCCTTGTTTGTTTGTTTGTTTTTTATTTAGCATAATCCGGTACAAATACAACAAAAATACAAAACACTTAAATACAAGGATATAAAGACACCAAAAACCAGAAATATGCAAGGATAACCCATTGAGTCTGGCTACTCATGCAAACGCATTTCCAATGGGGTCCAGAAATTTAGAGCTGAAAACAATGCTTTTCAGGACTAGACTACTATCTTCCAAAATAGCCTGACCATACTGTCAAATAAGGCAAGTCCTTTCCGATACCAATTCCAATATAAATAACAAATCCCTTTACTAATCTATTGGATTTATCTAATTCTGACTATACTATGACTATAATTTCATAGCTAGTTAATTAAATATTAATGCTTAATTAATGTTGTAATATTGAAAACCTCAAAGAATTTTATGGCGAATAATCTGCAATGTAATATCGGTTGTATGCTTTGGGCATGAACAACTTTAAAAAATTGTACGTAAAGGCTCAGAACCTTTAGTTTGAAGCTTCGACCCAACGTTCAGGTAAGGATCAGAAACAATAACAAAAATGAATCTTTTGGCAAACCATTGTATTGGTATTGTAAAATCAGTTTCAGTGAAGGACCCGGTTTTGTTTGTTTGTTTTTATTAAACATATACCCAATGCACTTTAGACTTTTGCTCGGGAATATTTTATTAAAGGAAACTATACTATGTAATAACAAATATTTTTTAAAATTTTGCTCAGGTAAAAATAGCTTATACTAACTATTGACAGAATATGAAAATATTGGGATTAAAATATCGAGGTTCGGTTATCCAATTGGCTTAAGTAAAACTATTGATTTGATGACTGTCGGATACAGGGAACGAGTCTATTGCAAAGTAACTTGCTTTGTAACTTCACAAGTCTAAAGAAATCACATTTAATGGAGTAACGGGGGGTGTTTCGTGTTTTACAAAGCTGTTGTTATGATTAAACGGAAATATTACCTACTTAGACATGTGTTCATTCGTTCTCTTTAACAAAAAGTGATAGTCAGATGGAAGTCTAGGCACACGCCTGAAGGATGGAAATGGAGTACAGACTTTTTCTCTCAATTGATAGAATTTTAGTTCCATCATATAGGAAACAGAAAAATAAGCCAAGAATTTTGGAGGGTGTGCAAATTTTTTACAGTGCCATTTTTGAAAATCCCTATGCCTGCTACCATGTCCAAAGTCACTAAAAATCCCTTAGTATTTCCGATATGATACAAAATTTGTATCTCTCGTACCCGGTGTTTTAAGCACGAGAAAGTGTTGTAATGTAATTTTATCATTACATGTGCCACAAAAAGTCCAATATGGCTGCTCAAAAGACCAATATGCGCTCGGAATCATTAAAATGATCTAGCTCCTCAATTATACCTATTTACGCTACTTGAATACATACAAACACCTAAACGTTTTCTACAGGTTTTCAAATCTTGTTACAATTGATCACCTCTGCAAGTGGTTACTTACCACCTGCTAGTAATGCATTTCCAACGTAGCAGGACACGTCATGGTTCTGCACATTTTGCAGTTTAGAGGCTTGATCCAGTGTCTATATGCATGGCTTCATGCTTTACACTTATGAGATACATGTAATTGATCACCCGACCCTCACTGGCATGTCTCTGTTAATGGACATTTTTTTAAAATTCAAGATGGCAGCCAATACGTCTGCCTTTTAAAAATAGGGTACAATCCTACATTATATGTGTAATTATATGTAGTTTACATCAACTAATTATTATTATAGGTATAAATTAAGGTAGGGGATAAGTATTTGACCATTTGACATTCTTATCGGGAATTTCTGTTTCTTTAACATGCAAAAATGTTACAAATGGTAGGCCATGTGGCTGCCTTTTTACCTTCTTTAAAACTCTATAAATTACGATAACATCTGTATGTATTTAGTTAAACACCAAATGAATATAAAGTGTAATTAAAGTATGACGATGTATGTCTTTGAACATTAATAACTCGTATCTGGTATATTTTGTTTTGTGACAACATGCTTAAAATTCAAATGGACGGCCAATTCGTAGGTTTTAAAAAGATCTTAAAGCACCATAATTGGCTTCCATCTTGATCGGTAAGATGTTATCACCTTGGAATGTCAGATATGAGTTTCCACTGGGGGTTAAAAAAAACAAAATTAGCAATTAAAAAAAAAAGGGGGGCGCAGAATTAGCTCCATCACAAATACCTGATGCAGATTTATGGTCAATGATGATTTCGGGGCATAGTGGGTTTTAGAGTTGCCCATATTGGATTTGGTGGTAATGTTGTGATCAATTCACATCAATAACCCGTCTAAAGATTCCCCGTGCTTAAAACCTACTATTGCATAAAATAATGGCCATTTGAATGAATTTGAGGGTGATAGCGCCATATTGGATTTCTAGAAAATGCACTGCACGAAATTTGCCCACCCTCCAGAAATTATTCGCTTAGTCATATTGACAAAAATCGATCAATAGAAAAAGTCTGTAACTCCCTTTCCACCCTGTGCCCACAATTCTCCTGACTATGATGGAATCGCATGAAGTGTTCTGAAGAGCTCGTCATTTAAGGGAGGCATTTTGTGATCCACGGCCTCGCACTCCAGCGGCCTGACGTACCCAGAAATGAAATTTTTAATTATTATCGTTGGCCTAAGTAACGTACATATGTTCAAATTCGGTGTTTATGCGAGAACAATTTTTAATTCTGTCCTTAAGGGAGAGCCAATGGGCCCTCTAATACAAGCATTTGCCCATTACATGAACGCGCATCATCTGAATCTACATATTAATGTTTGGAACTTTTTTCGAGGATATATGTTGAACCATCAACAGAAAGTATGGTGCTAGAATCACGAATTGCCCACGTGATGAAGAAACTTAAAAACGGATCTTTCTTCATCGATTTATTTGACTAAATATTGGCAGCTGTTTCAATTGACAGTGTTTAATTTATTTCGATTATTGTGATAGACATGCCAGCTTATTAAATATTTGCATATTTCGATATAAGGAATATTAGGATTAATTTTTGGCACGAAATTTGTCGCAAATATATTATTTAAAGTTGTCGCGTTCAACAACAAATAATTGTTGTTACATCTTAATTGTATCCCTTACGCAAATTTGTGTATACATTACTTATATGCAACTCACTGTTAAAAATGTTCTTACGGCGTTTTAACTGTCAGCC
Source organism: Ophioderma brevispina (assembly GCA_023653785.1). NCBI lineage: Eukaryota > Metazoa > Echinodermata > Ophiuroidea > Amphilepidida > Ophiodermatidae > Ophioderma > Ophioderma brevispina. The sequence continues at coordinate 49,254 of JAMKCH010067269.1, read as the reverse complement.
GAAATAAAATTTTAAAAATATAGTCATCCCAAATCCCCAAAACATAAGATCGACCGTAAGGAAATTGGTGTGGCAAGGTTCGAAGATATCATTGATTGTTAAATGTTAAAGGAAATGAACATTGTAAATATTGACCAATACCTGAAATATCGGAAAATCAAGATATTTTAAAACCGGGAAGAAATTAGGCCTTCAGAAGTACCCCGTGCTAGGATGCCGCAATGAGTTTTACGTGTCGAGTTGAAAAGGTGGTGGCGCTGTTCACGTGCCCGTATCTCAAAATCTATTCTGTATTGGTATTCAGATTACCAGGAGTTTCGAAAACTTCCATCTTTATTTGTTTTAAAACATCAAATATTATTCCTCGTTGGGTCGAAAAACGAACCAAAAGCCATTTAACGTATATTTCAACGGGATTATTTGGTGGAGTGCGCCCACAATTTTATAAGTCTTTGCCCTCCGTCTCCAAAATCCTTGCTACGCCATTGCAACAGTCCACTTAAAGCAATATTGGCACATTTTTTGAAGAGCGCCCCCAATTTTCAAAATTTGATATTTTTGCACAGTTACGTTGGTAATTGTCTAGGAAACTATACCTGCGAACGAGAATGCTAAGAAATGCGTATTTATCATAAAATAATCGATTTTGTAATTAGAATTGGGATCCCAGATTGGACAGATTGGACAGAGCTGAAATGCTACGTTTATGCATCCGTCCATGATGAAATAGTGCCACCTCGAGAAAATAACCTCTAACTTGACTTGCCTGAACCAATAAAACAACTAATGGATGAGCGTAGACACGTACATGTCGTTATTTCCCGGCTATTTCACATTGGAAGGCCATTTCAAGCAGCCGTTGAATTATTATCGGGGATCCCCGATAATAATTATTCTAATTACAAAATTCCTTCGTTTGTGACACATAGACGTTTTCGAGCTTAACCATTCACAAGTATAGTTTACTAGCCAGTTACCAATGCAACCATGTAAAAATTTCAAAATTTTTGAAAAATTGGGGCGCTCTTCAAAAAAATGTGCTAATATTGCTTTAAAGAAAAAAAGTCACCCTTGTTGTCAGATAGCAATGGAGAAATCACTGTGACATGCATGCTCATAAGAGTCTCATCTACACATTTTTGGGAAAGCGTGGCCTAGCGGTTAGGGTGCTTGCCTGTGGCGCAAATTCACCAAAAATTCCCGGGTTCGAATCCCGGTGGGGTCACTTGCTGGGATTTATTCGGGTACGCAATTCTAGATTTGATCTGTATACCAGCTACTGATTAAATACTTGGAATTGGACAAATGAATCATGAAAGCATCCCGTCCTTCTGAGGGGACGTTAGCTGTCGGTCCCGTGTACAGAGAGTCACAACTGCACATGTACATCGCAGTCAGTGTCGAATAAGAGTAGGGTGTAAACCCCTGACTGTTCCCAATCCGCCCAGTCTCAGAAAATGGGCCATGTTAGGAGCGTCCGTATCATGGATACACACGGCCCCAGATCAGCTTACTCAGTTGAATAAATCCTGACACCACCACAAGCCATTACCAATGACTTGTGGATACGCTAAGAAGAAGGGAAAGAATGTAGGTCTCAAGGTACATGAAATGAATCTCATATTTCTGGTACCTTTAGAAATTACCAATAAGCCAAGTACTATAAATTAGGCCAATCAAATAAGAGTAATAATGGTAATTTTAAAGAACGGATATACAACGACCATTGTAAAATGAATTATGTTTCAATGTTTCAAATCTTGAAAATTGACCTTTATGACCTCAATGGAATAACCTCGTTTACAGATATATCGCTTTGTTGAATTGGTATAGATACATGGCGGCCATCAAATTGTCAAAATGCACATCCCATCATCATTACTGTATATGAGACAAATAAAGGATTACGTTGCCAAAAGAGGCAAAGACTTTAAGATCACGACAAATTGTATGAAGATGATTTGAAAAAAAATCGATTGGCAAGACGTTATTCGCCATGTAATGAAAAATGAAGATTCTTATTGGAATACGGACAATATAAGTAACATTGAAATAAGTACTTATTAAAGTATGTGAGAATGTATGCAGTAGAAGTGATTCCGATGCAGAAGATTAAAGGTAAGTTTGCTAAACAAGTAGACAGTGTGCGTTTGTTTGTTTTGGCTTTGCTTTTATTTTCAGTCCAAAATTGTGCTGATTATACTTTAAGATTTTTATTGGTTTTGCATATGGATAGTACCCCAAACACGATTTCTTTTTTGCAAGTTTACCTTAATATATGCCCAAGGCATGTTCTGTTGTTTGGTTGGGTACAAATCAATGATTGCGATTGTAAACCTTTGTTACCTATTTGAAATAATGATCATACTCAATCGGCAGACGGCTGCAGACGCTAGCCTTTCGAGCATGCTTTTTACGTAAACGCGTTATGTTCCTGCATCCGGCGCGTAAAACATGTTCGAAAGACTGGCGTCGGCAGTGGGGGGACCGTCTGACGATGAAAGTATGAACCCACCAATAATGAAGCCAAGTCCAAAGACCTTTGGCATTTACCCAAAGGTCTCAAACGGTTGATGGATGGACTTCAGGAAATCAGCATTACTTAACGTTATTGTGATTTAAATTGTGTTTAAAATGGTATGCAATACAACAGAGAAGTATTGTAACTGAACAGGAAATTTAGGGGGATTTATATTTCAGAAGCAAAGTCCGCAAATGTGGTGCAAAATTTGGTTGCGCTAATTCAAACTCTTCATACACAGCTGTTTATTTGGACAGGCTGTTTCTGTTGCTCTATGTCTGTATTTGCATATCAATTAAAAGGGCTATTGCACGGGCTAGCCAAGTGTGACGGCAGTCTTAAGAACTAAACGAGGTGCCTGGGTTAGTGGGAAAGTGGCACGGTGTTAGAAGAGAAGGAAATCTTGGCTACTTAGGATGCTCTGTAGGAGCTTGGAAGGGCCTCCTGATGACAGGTGACAAAAGGGACCTTGGTAGTTGCGGAAGGGACCCGTGGAAGAGTTTTTAGGACCTTGGACTCGGGAGGTCTATTAAAGGTGCAACAAGAGATTTCACCAGTCTCCAATCTTCTGTGATATGTAGTGATTTCATACCAGAGATTAGAAAACACTCAATAGATTCTACCTTTTATTTGTTTACAGAAATAAACTTAAAGTGAAAACAAAAGGTGATTCCTTTATGCCTACATTTCAATAGAAAACATAGGCTGAATTTCGTATTTGCTCCTATACGAAATTAGAAATCTCACAATTTTTGTACCAAAGAAATAGTTATCAGCTTAATCCTTACAGATGGGGATATTTTTATATAAAGCTTTACATCAGTGCAAAAATCAGAATTTTCACATTTTTTCGGGACACCTGTTATTTGAAATCTCTCGTTGCACCTTTAAAGCGGACACTGTTGCAGTGGCATAGAGGCCCTGGGACAGTTAGACAGGGGTCCTAAGGGGTCGTCTCCAAATTGCCCCGTTAACTTTAATGGGTGCTCAAAGTGGCCCCATTGATTTTTCAACGGAGCCACTTTGAAATTTTAATGGGGAGTCAAAGTGGGCTTACACACAATTTTTTTTTTTTTTTTTTTTTTTCTACCTTTTATTTGTTTACAGAAATAACTTAAAGTGAAAACAAAAGGTGATTCCTTTATGCCTACATTTCAATAGAAAACATAGGCTGAATTTCGTATTTGCTCCTATACGAAATTAGAAATCTCACAATTTTTGTACCAAAGAAATAGTTATCAGCTTAATCCTTACAGATGGGGATATTTTTATATAAAGCTTTACATCAGTGCAAAAATCAGAATTTTCACATTTTTTCGGCACACCTGTTATTTGAAATCTCTCGTTGCACCTTTAAAGCGGACACTGTTGCAGTGGCATAGAGGCCCTGGGACAGTTAGACAGGGTCCTAAGTAGGTGACGAAGTTTACCCTAACCTTGGCACCCTCGCCACAAATCGCGGAAGCCGAGCACCGCGCAATTCCATTTTTTTTAAATTTTAGTCCAAAATTGTGCTGATATATTTAAGCATAGGACTACAATATTTGGTTGCGCCAATTAAAATTCTGTTTATGCTACAGCTGCTTTTATATTTTGACATGTGGCCGTTTTTGTACTCTTCGTCTGTATTTGCATATCAATTAAAAATGCTATTGCACAGGCTAGCCAAGTGTGACGACAGTCCTTACGAACTAAACGCGTTGAAAAGTTCAGAAAGACAATGGCTTCAAATCTTCGCGATGCGTTCTTTTTTGTCACTGCTTTTTGCAGCTTATTTTGGATATGGTTTTCCGTTCGTTCAATCGAATCGTTTACAAAACAACTGTGCGCCTACGGTTCGGACATTCGTGCATTCCATGGTATTCGAAAACAGATGGTTGAAACTTCATATGTTGGTGAAAGTTCCGCCTTTACTACGATAGGAACAGCGCATAATCGTTCCATCAGTCTAAATGTTGCAAACTTGAAACAGGTTAACGACACTGCGCAAGCAATTAAAACAAATGCATCAGTGCAAGTCTCACTGAAATCTTTGCGAGCTGAAAAGATGTCCATTGGAAATGTTACTTTAAGGAATGTAACAAATGATCGCCAATCACGTTATCTGGAGCAGATCGTTAGGAATCGAATATTTTTCAATAAATCAGTGATAAACCGCAATTTACATAAATATATTCACACTAACTCTGAGCTGTGCAACAGAAACCAAAACCACAATGGTAGTGTGTTCCTATTGATCATGATTTTAACAGCGCCAGGAGAGACAAAGCGGCGAGCTGTAATTCGAAGGACTTGGGCAAATGTTACTCACGTGTCAGGAAGGCGTGTAGCTACGATTTTTCTCTTAGCTAACAGTGAGGACTACGAAATTGAGCAAGCGGTCGCCAAGGAAAATAAGCTCTACGGCGATATTTGTAAGAAAAACTTCACCGACAGCTACCGTAATCTAATCCTCAAAACAATGATGGGTTTGAAGTGGGCCAACTCCTTCTGTAATCAGACAAAGTTTGTTCTCAAAATTGACAGCGATACGACGCCCAATCTGCAAAACATAATGGAACATTTAGAGAAATCACCCGAGACTTTGTTTGAAGGTTATATAATGAAAGGGATACAACCAGTTAGGGAAGTATCAGACTGGACCGAGAAATGGCACGTGTCTCGTGTCCAATATCCTTATCCAACATACCCTCCGTATTTAAATGGACCAGGTTACATTATTTCGAGTGATCTTTTAAATCCCCTTTTATCTGTATCTGTTCACGTCTCTTACATTCCGATTGAAGATGTGTATGTTGGCATGCTCATGAAGACGTTAGGAGTAACACCAACGTTTGATCATCGTTATACGCAGATAAGGATATCTTTACCGAACGAAACAGAAGCGTTGATTCCTTCTGTGTCTTTTTCAAAGGCTTTTACTGGTTCAATTTTGCATCACCAGAAAAAATGTACGAATTTTGGGTAAAATGGAATCACTTTGATGGCACCATGTTTCAATGACACCAAAGTGTTACCATATTATCGCTAACTTGTTGTTAAGAAAGGTTAATCTGCTAACGTAAATGTTCATATGTACGACCTGTACTTATGTGCCGTTATACTAGTATTTGTTTCCTTCTCGATAGGATATCTCTACATACATGTAAGAATGCGTATGTTTTTAACAGCTCATTTACCATCAAAATTCCCGGGTTCGAATCCGGTGGGTCGTGCACGTGTGGGATTTTTCGGTACTATCAATTCTGATTTGATCTTATCCCACTAGTTATTAATACAGAAACCCGCTCTCCTCCATGGTTCACCACTTGGAATTGGGCACATGGATCATGAAAGCATACCGTCCTTCGGAGGTGACGTTAACCGCGGTCCCTTATACGAGAGTCACACTGTACATGTAAATCCAGTCCCGGTCGAATAAGAGTAGGGTGAAACCCCTGACTTTCCCATCCGCCCCTGCCTCAAAGCGGTCCATGTTATTAGCATCCGTATCATGGATACCGCGGCCCAGTTCAGGACATTCAGTTGAATAAAATCTTCCTGACCCAACCAACAAGCCATTAACCAATGACTGTGTGGATACGCTAAAAGAAGGGTGATCAAACACAATTTGACCCGATTGCGTCCGCCATTTTGATTTTAAATAACAACATAACATCTAGCATATCTGGTATCATTGGAAAGCTACTTCATTTATCGTTAATTTGCTGCAAAGATAATTCCCAATCGGATAAGAATAGGCCGAACTACAGTCCTTTGAATCAGATAGTCGCTTTTATTTAGCCCTATCCACTGATTCCCATTTGAATGCACGGCGGCAATCTAAGCAAATGATTTCCCAAAATGATGGATAAAGGGTATGTTGTCCATGTTTATGTCATAAAGTGATATCTTAACTTGTAAATTTTAAAGGCCAGTTATAATGGTAAGCTTATTTTAAACCTTTTTCAATGATGTGGAATCGTATTGGTTACAATATAGACAATACTTAAACCCTCAAAGTTTGTCCTATGTTTGTTCCTCATATGGTATGATTCAATTCATTCAACTCCTCTAGAAACTTATACATGTACATGAAGAAGCTGAGGAATGTCGAACGTTAATACTGTTACTCAAATTCAAAATGGCGGACCCAATCAGGGTCAAGTTTTTTTTACACTCACCCTGTAATACTAAGAGTCATTACATTAAATAAAGTCAGACAAGTTGCCCAGGTAAAATTATGAGCTTGATCACGTGTAAATATACAAGATATCAGTGATATTACAATTCTTAAGCTCCTAATGCCTACCTGAAATTTTTCAAATCCTAACCCCTAACCCTATCCATAATGTCTAACCTGGACCATTCATCGTAATCCTAACGCTAACCCCATCAGAAATCCAACCATATCCCAGCTGCAATAACATATCTTACCTTTCTTGCTATGCTCTTGTAGAATCGTATATCCTTTAACCTTTTATTTTCATTTACCAACTGTTACAAAGCACACAATTAAACAAATCTGTTGGGGGAGCAACAAGTAGAATATTCTTAACATAAATGTAACAAGTTATTAAATATACATTAAAACCATGTAACGATCAAACAATGGACGTAGCGACCGCAAATAATTTTTTAAATAATTCCTGATAATTTCTTTCGCAGTCTTAGACATCTTATCAGATAGGATGCTGTATCTCAGTTACATCACTTTATGAAATCTCCAGATTAAAAGCCCAAACCCAGCCCCCAATCTGTGCTCCAGGACTGGAGACACGCAGGTCAGTATTAAAATACGCAGCAGAAGAGTGTTTGTTTAAAATAAATTAGAATGTCACAATGAAAACTCTGGAACCAGCCCAGATGAAATATGCTATAAGATTGGCAACAGCTAAAAGAAATTGTTCCCTGTTGCGTCGACGCGTCGTATGACAAAAATCACAAAAAGGACCAACCGTTTTGGCACACGAGAGAGTTGCTTTGATGTTTTCCGTATTTAATAACATGAATATTGCTCGGCTTAGGGGCAGGGGGGGTTTTCAAATATCCCTTTAGGTGCATTTGGTCCATTCTTGGTCACGTTTGTTACCCAAAAATGGAAATTTTGATTTTCAACTCAATGCTGTTTTGCCAATATAACCAATCAGTTCTTACTTTTGTATAATGAATAACCGTAGGACCAAACCTACCAAAAATAATATTTCCACTTTCGCCAGATTGTTTATTGTCATGATGATCAAATAAAGTTTTCGGTCACATATTGTTACCTCAGACCAAAGGGGTTTTTAGAATTCAAACTTCCACTGTACAATTCTGTGAATATTTAAGAGTCACTTCTTATCTTTCTTCAGAAAGACATTGGTAATTTTTGTCATTACAACAATGCTAGAATTAAAAGTAACAAGCAAACTTTGACTTGGTAATTAACAAATCACTAAGTACGGTTACGTGTGTGAACATTGGTGGTTCTGTGTGACATCTCCATAGACTTATAATACAAAATTGATTTTTTAGTTTTTTTCTGTTTTTTAAAAAATGAAGTTTTAATAAATCTTGTATATTTATATTCTCAACTATTTCAAACACGTTCATTACACGGGTCATCAGTAAGAACTTGCAAAGAGCAATGCTACTGCAAATGCCACTCCCATTATGCAGATTTCCTGTGGTTGAAATGTGGCAAGTGTGCTCAAGTTGGCAACTTCATCCCAAACTTTAAAAGACACATGGAAAATCAGTTTAAAAAAAAAAACTCAGTCTTTATTAAAATTATTGTTTTTTCTGTTGAAAATTATCATATTCATATTTTACAAACTGATCCAAAAGTTAACAGTGCTACCTTTTTCCAACTATGACCAGAATTTATGTCCTTCAAATACTAACATGGTGAGTGCCGGTCACGTGTGTGACAGTAATTAGCGATCAATAACTTTTGAATTCGAGATCTACCATTTATTTTGTATAATGGCAGGTTAAACACATAAACTGGGCTTTTGAACAGACATATGAACATTACTGATCCCTTAGTTTTTAGTAATAAAACTTCTTTGTATTTTTGTCACGTGTGTGACATACCAAAGTCAATTTTCTTAAATGTTGTATTTTTTTTCAACATAATTTTGAAAATTGAAGTCCATGCAATACTTAGGCAGTATTTCAATCAATAAAAGCTATTTTAAGGTTACACTAAAGAAGCAAAATGGTGTAAAATCTTCCTTTTTTATCCCAAATATTAAGACGTTCATTTTGCAAATGACGGGTGTTTAGTTGAGCATATTGTTTTAAAATATCATGCAGGAACCTTGGGAAGGGTGATTATCGTGATAATTTAATAATTTGCAACACCATTAACTTCATTTTTAATCAAAAGGTTTACTTTTTTTGGAAGAATGGCCCATTTTTGGCCTATAATAACGATAACAAATGGGCAACGGGAAGTATTACGTTTATAACATAAATCGAAAATAACTCCCTTGCATGACCAGCTATCTATCTATCTATCTATTATGACCATGTCCTCATAGGACTTTTTGGCTCCTCGAACAATTAGACCATCTATTCCCTATCTTATTCCTATCTTCTTGCGCTTTCAAATATGCCTTGTGGAAGGTGGTGCCCACTATGTGTCATCCTTCACATCTCTTCCTTGTCTTCCCTGTCGTTTTGTGCCGGCGACAGTTTCCATAAAAATGCGTTTGGTAGGCGGATGTTGTTCCTTCTGCACAAGTGACCAAACATTGTCACTGCGAGCAGTGATACGAGCTAGGATCCCTTTTTGGTTGAAAGTGGCAGGAGAGATTTCTTGACAGAACTTCTTCATTCCGGATCTTATCCTTCCATCTGATTTAAGGATTTTTTCTGTAGCAAATCCCCGGGGGGCTCTCAAATGCTCCAAACTTCATGTCAGTCTTTTTGATGGTCCAGATTTCAGAGCCATACGAAGCAACTGGGTTGACATGAATTAACAAGGTCGTAATTTTGGTGGAGAGTGCGATGTCTTTATCACTCTCCAGAATCGTCTGTAATTTTCCCTAGTGCTGTTTATGCCAATAATAATCTTATCTGCTTTTGATTCGCTGGTGGAGGTGCGTTTGATGTTGTTAGCGTTACTCCAAATACTTGAATCTGTTGAACCTGTTGTACCATCAAGCTGGATTTTTACGGGGAGCTTGTCATCACGGGAGAATACCATAGCTTTTGTTTAGGTAATACTGACATCCCATCCCATATTATCTTGCTGAGCCTGATGCACTTGCTCAATTAAGGTTTTGGCAGATCGTCCTCTAAGTCCAGCGATGAGAGTATATCGTCAAGCACAACTGAGGTCTTTTACTTTGTAGCCATCCACGTTTTTATGCCAGTTTTAACAGTTCTCAAAGGCTTCTGCTAGATGTATTAGAGAATAAGTTGAAGAGGTCTGGTGAGAGAAGACTCCCTGGCGCACTCCAATTAGTGGTTTTCAACCACTCTGTAAGATTGTTGTTAAAGTCTGCTCGCTTTTAGCCTTGGATAGATCTCTGATGATGGTGATCAGTTGTTGAGGCACAACACCATAATGAAGCATGCACTGTAAAGAGGCATCGTGCCATACTCGCATCGATGGCCTTCTTGTATCAATGGAAGCAAAAAACCTCCCATCTTTCCTTTCTCCTAGGCGATGGTTGGATTAGGAGCTTCAGGACGAAGACTTGTTCAATTGTGGACGTGCCAGGTCTAACCCTGCTTGTTCTTTTCTTCATGCTAAAGGCTCTACCGAGGCTTATGCCTGCCTCCTTATAATTTTCAAGAATATTTGCTGGAATGGTTAATCAGTCTGATGGTCCTGTAGTTCTCACACATTGGCGATGTCCCTCCCTTCAGGGGGCATGGTAAGAATGATAGATTTTGTCTATTCTTCTGGAATGCGTTCATTTATCCAGATTCATTGCAGATATTGTGCAATTGGTCAATGATGCACTCACCACCATGCTTAAGCAGTTCTCCTGGGATCTCATCAGAACCTGGGGCTTTTCCTGACTTCAGCTTTTTGACAGCTGCTTCAACTTCAGAACGGAGAATGGGTGGCTCACTATCCAGAGTAGAACAGCTAGTCCCTGTATTTGATGGATGAAGACAGGATGGGTCAAAGGTAGGCTGATGATTGTAGAGGGCCTTACCATATTCAAACCATCTTTGTTCTATTTCAGCTGGATTAAAACAATAATGTAAAAAAAAACGATTGTTATCGAAAGAAGTAGTCTTGATTTCGTTGTTAGATTTGTATAAAACTTATACAATTAGGTAGATTACAACGATAATCCATACTATAGTGCGATTTTCAAAGTGAAATAGCTGCTGTTAATCAGAAACTTACGATATGCCATACATAGATAAGATACATAGATAATAGTAATAATATTGGAGAAAAATACATTAGTATTTTTGTAATAATTGGTTTAGTTGGTCCTGAAAATATCGGTATAGACACGAAAATCAATTCAGTATCATTAGTTTGAACAAAGATATTCGAGTGTAAATTGGGGGCCATATTGGAATACGTTGACTGCACAAGATATTAAAAAGTATTTATAAAATATGATTGGACAGAAATCGTGCATTGATATTTGTCATTGCACGGTGTGTATGGTAATGAGCATACGCGGCATGCGTAGAACGTTTACGTGGGACCTTGGATTGGTTCATTTTGTGGGCGAGTATGTGCATTTTTTCGTTTGAACATTACTGCATTGTTGGATTTCATGCCGTATTCAGATTTTTTCGTAAATAAGTATGCTGTAATAACGTTTATGAATTAGGTTAATGTCGGGATGTTTTAGCTTCTCGTGCATTGGCAAAAATCAATGCACTTGCGTAAGTTTGATCAGACTCATAATGGCTAATTATTCGTCGTCAAACTCGAAGCTAAAAATATGCCGTCATTAACCTTTAAATATCATATTTGGATTCTTTGACCCTGAAAACATAGAATATACACAAAAACAAGTGGATATAATTACTTTGTGCAAAGATATAGCGTTTACGATCTCGATGAGATAAGCAATCATACGATATGCATCGTGGTACGTGTAGTAATCAATACAGATTCACGATATGCCACCAAAAAAGAGTACTTATCTATGTGTGGCATATTTTGAGTTTCTGATTTAGAGCAACAGTTACTATTTCACTTTGAAAATCGCACAATAGTATGGATTATCTTTGTAATCTACCTAAGTTTTATAGAAATTCAACAGCTAGTTTCCAAAAGGCTTACGATAGTGCAAGAAAATTTAATAAAATAATGATTTGACCTCAAAATAATTGCAACAGAAACATTTTTGGCGTTGTTGTACTAATAGGCCATGATACGTTCGTGATTTAACGATCTTTTCGTGCTCCAGCGCTGGGGATCACTTACTTCCTTCACTAAAAATTTAAAAATATTATGTAAACCAGGAAAAGCTGTATCCCCAAATGATTTTTTTTTTTTTTTTTTTTTCCATTGTTCGCTTGAGCATGTTGAGGTTATGTGTATATCCATTGTCACTGATATTCTGGAAATAAATTGAGTTGACATTTTATTCATTTTTCTAAATAATGTGCACTCTTTTCATGTGGGGACACGGCTTTTCGTGGTTAAGATAATATTGTTTTAATTTTAGTGAAGGAAATAAGTAATCCCCAGCGCTGGAGCACGAAAATTTAAATAAAAGGCCAAAATTGTATTATGTACCATGGCCTATAAGTATAAGTAGCAGAGAACATGCATTTGCTGGGGAAAGGTTTGTACAGGGGGGAAATATAAAGTAGGTATAATTGTACTGAAATCTATACCAACATTTTGGCCATATCCTAAGGATTAAAAAAAAACCTTCCCCCCTTGCCCTAACTGTGGGTTATATTTAATAGTTATAAGGCAATAAAGGTTCAAGGTTATCCTGGGGTAATATTTTCAGAATGCTCCGATTCTTTCCAAAATCAATGGTCCCAGATTCTTCATATAGTCCCAAAGCACCAAGAAATATAATACTTTCACTCATTTCACCATTTGGTCACGTAATTTAGAGGTCAAAATGTAACAATGGTCTACATATCCTATGGATACTTAGGATACTTACCATTAATACTTACCATCTAATTTACATACTTAAATGTCAAACGCAGAGGTTCAAGGATGACCTTGAACCGTTAGGAAACTATGTTCATGAAACTAATGACCGCAGATATAGCAAACTAAACCTTTTTAATCCTTATTCTGAAATGAATAAGTTGGTGCCGGTTTCAAAACAATTAGAGCTGTTTTACTTTTGACCTCTGTATATTATATTCATGATATTATGCAACATGTCTTTCATTTGGCTATGGTTCAAAGCTCATGGAAATTCTGTTGGATTAATACTGATTCTTGTGCAAAGATTTGTTCATGAATAACAACACATTTTCTGGAATACAGTGTACTTTGTTCTGCATGGTAGACAATTTTGCTTTGGAATATATTCACTATGAGCTAATAAAACCTCTTCCCGTGGCGCAGTTCAATAGCTTTCATTCACCAGTGCATTTAGCAAAATACACCCTCTGTTTCTTAATGCATGATTTATGATACCCAGAACATGCATGGTCAGCTGTTGTTAACATGTGCCCATCAAAGACACTGAACTCAGCCCTTGGTGGATTGGCATGCTTTGCCTCATAGTGATTGGGGAGGTCAAACATGATTGATTGAAGCTCTTTCTATTTTATGCACCCTCGATGGACAAATTAAAATGAACCCTTCCCCCCAAGAACGGGAAAGCTATTTACAGGGTAGATAGATATTAACAATACATATCAGCATAATAAGTTTCTTTCTCGTTCTTGGGGGGGGGGGGTTGTATAATAAAAATTCGATTTCCCATTGAAGCCTACACTTAAAATTCCTCTAAAAGTGCCATTTTCTTCAAAATATGACCATTTCGTGTTTTTTCACGCAAACGAAAGGGCGCTTCTCTCTGCTTATCCTGCCAGGTCCTTTGTTTTTTCGAAAAAGCATGAAAGACGGCTAATTTCAGCTATGAAACTCCGGTAAGCGATATCCAATATGGCCGTCTTCAAAGTTGAATCTTGCTCGTTTCCCCGCGCAAACCGTGCATTTGACGCCTGTAACAGATCAAGATTGGGCTTTTTCGTGGCCAAAACAGTTAGTGTAAAAGGCAGAAAAGTAGAATGGGCAAAATGAACAGCATGGACAGCGGGATTATTGCCATTTGCTCTAATAGCCATTTGGTCTAACTTCAATTCGTCTAAGCCCACATTGTCTAATACCAATTTGTTTAACAACCGTTTTAGTCTAACATCCAATTTATCTAACAACCAGAATGTGTAATATCCATTTGGTCTTATTTCGCCCATCCAGATTAATGCCCATTTTGTCTACTACTATTTGGTCTAATAACCACAAACACGATTTGGTCTAATTCCCATTTGGTCTAATATCCATCTAGTGCTAATTTTGGTCTAATATCAATTTGGTCTAATATCCATCTACACTGTTAAAAAAATGTCCGTAAATTTACGGAAATTTCTGGCAGCAGTATTTCCAGTCATTTTTAGGGTAAATTTGCAGAAATTTCTGTCAATTAACGGAACTTTGACAGTAATTTTACAGAAATTTTTTTTTTTTTTTTTTTTCAATTTGTTTAACAACCGTTTTAGTCTAACATCCAATTTATCTAACAACCAGAATGTGTAATATCCATTTGGTCTTATTTCGCCCATCCAGATTAATGCCCATTTTGTCTGCTACTATTTGGTCTAATAACCACAAACACGATTTGGTCTAATTCCCATTTGGTCTAATATCCATCTAGTCCTAATTTTGGTCTAATATCAATTTGGTCTAATATCCATCTAGTCCTAATTTTGGTCTAATATCAATTTGGTCTAATACCCAATTGGTCTAATAGCCATCCGATCTAATATCCATCTGGACTAATATCCATGTGGTGTAATACCCATTTGGTCTAATGTCCATTTGGTCTAATATCCATTTGGTCTAATATCCACTTGGTTTAATATCCACCTGGTCTAATATCTACTTGGTCTAATAATACCGATTTGATCTAATATCCATTTTGATGTTAAACCTAAAATAATTGATCTTAAACATTGATTTAAATATTAGACCAAATGGATATTAGACCAAATGGGCATTAGACCAAATGGATATTAGATCAAATGAATATTAGTCTAGCTGAATATTAGACTAAATGGATATTGGACAAAATCGATATTAGACCAGGTGGATGTTAGATGGATGAGACCAAATGGATATTAGGACTAGATGGATATTACTATCTATCTAACGGCCGCAGCCGAGATGCTGTTCACCATGTAGCGCCAAATGTCCCTGTTTGTCATTAAGTTGAAGATGTCAGATTTTTTTTTTTTTTTTTTTTTATTTTTTATGTTTTTTGTTTTTTATTTTTATTGTTTTCTAAAACAGATTTTTCCGTAAATTTACGGAAAATCTGTTTTCATAATTTACGGAAATTTTTAACAGTGTAGTCCTAATTTTGGTCTAATATCAATTTGGTCTAATACCCAATTGGTCTAATAGCCATCTGATCTAATATCCATCTGGACTAATAGCCATGTGGTGTAATACCCATTTGGTCTAATGTCCATTTGGTCTAATATCCATTTGGTCTAATATCCACTTGGTTTAATATCCACCTGGTCTAATATCTACTTGGTCTAATAATACCGATTTGATCTAATATCCATTTGGATGTTAAACCTAAAATAATTGATATTTAACATTGATTTAAATATTAGACCAAATGGGTATTAGACCAAATGGGCATTAGACCAAATGGGTATTAGATCAAATGAATATTAGACTAGCTGAATATTAGACTAAATGGATATTAGACAAAATCGATATTAGACCAGGTGGATGTTAGATGGATGAGACCAAATGGATATTAGGACTAGATGGATGTTACTATCTATCTAACGGCCGCAGCCGAGATGCTGTTCACCATGTAGCGCCAAATGTCCCTGTTTGTCATTAAGTTGAAGATGTCAGATGGATGCTGGATGTCTCGAGCAATCACATCAATGTAGTTAAAGGGGCGACGACCCCTGTTTTGGCACGGTAACTTCCAACATGTGACGTCTGAGGCTACCTGATCAATCGCACGATGACAGTGACCAGCAAATCGTGCACGGCGTTGGGCAACAGAAGATGAAATTGGAGGGATATCTCCATATATCTGTGCTTTGGTCTTGTGCTCACGCCAGGATATGTTTTGAGCTTGGTGTAGGTGCCATCCAGTCTACCCTGTAGTTCTTTCTTCATGGTCCAGGTCTCACATCTATATAACAAGATACTCTCTACACAGGCTCTAAAGAATTTCAGCTAAGTGGTGTAGTTTATTGCAGACATTCCAAGCTTGTCCTTTTCGTGACAGGAAGTCTGTCTTGCTGTCAACAACATAGGATCCTAGATACTTGAAGTCCTTGACCTCTTTGAGTTGGCTACCATCTGTAGTGCAGATAGGTTGATGATCATCTTCCTCATTGACGGTCATATATTCTGTCTTCTTTGCATTTAGGTGTAGGCCGACTTTGTTTGCAGCATTCTCGAGTGCAGTTAGTAGATATTGTGCTCCACATATCAGATCAGCTGTTAGAGCTAGATCATCTGCGAAGTCAAGGTCTGTGAGATACTGACTTTGGTGACGTCTAGAACGCTTGGGTTTGATGGTGAGACCTTTGTCGTTCATGATGTCAAGACTCTTTCTGAGGATGTAATCAACCACGACTACAAAGAGATAGGGAGCAGAGTATATCCTTGGAGGATTCCAGTAGTTGTTAGGAACTCCTTTGTGGGTCCATCCGTGGTCTGCACAAAGCTATATGGGTTGTCATACATGATGGCAATTGCCTTGACAGTCTTATCTGGGACACCGTAGTTGGCGAGAATATGCAGCATTACATCCCTGTTTACACTGTCAAAAGCCTTGGAAAAATCTACAAACACAATTGAGGCTTTTCTCTTGGAAATTCTCAACTCTTCTATGATCCTTCTGAGGGCAAGTATCTGAGGTAGTGTTGATCTGCCTTTGCGAAAACCATTCTGGTTCCGTCTGAGAATGGGATATATTTGAGGAGTGATTCAGCACGGAGTTGTAGATCTTGGAGGACAGTGGTGACAGTTTGATTCCTCTTTAGTTTTGGGGTTGTTAAGGTTTTTTTTCCCCCCCGGGGGGGCCCCCTGTTTGGGTAGAGGAAGAGAATGATGTTGAGAAAGGCAGCTGGTTTGTTTCCCATGTAGGTGTTGTTACAAAATGTACAGTGATATGAATAGTTGGATTCTTCCAGTTAACGCAGAGGACTGTTGTCGAAACCAGGTGTCTTGCGTGTTGTTCAGTTTTCTTCAGGCAGATCTGAAGCTCATCTATATGAAAGGTCCAGTCTGGATGCGAAGGGTGTCTGCTAGATTGTGAGTGAGAAAGGTCATCAAGGTTGGTGTATTCTGAAACTGGCTTGCCAATAGAGAACTAAAGTGCTGAAACAATGTGTCAAGGCGATATTCGTGTTTCACCTTTGATTATGATAGCGTGTTGTCGCTTCTTAACAGGCAGCTCCCTCAGAGCCTCTCAGGCAGCAGCCTGCTTGTTTTCAAGATGTAGGGTGTAAAGTGCTTCAGCCTTGGATAACATGCTCATTGGGATAATTAACATGGATATTACACCAGATGGATAGAAGAACAAATGGAGTATTAGGACCAGATGGGTTTTAGACCAATTGGAATTAGACCAATTCGGTTATATAGACGATATGGATATAGACGATATGAGATTTACACCAGATGACGATTGGACTATTGGCTATTAGACTATAATGGTTATTAGCCTAATGGTTATTGACTAAATGGTATTAGACCAATTGGAAGTTAGACAAAATAGCCATTAGACCAATTGGGAATTAGACAAAAAAGGCAAGTCACCGGGCCAGAAGGGGCAGAACGAAACCAAAAAGCAAAACAACCCAGATGAACGAAAATCAGAATGAGCGAACGAGCAGAAAAAAGCAGAATGAGCAGATGGAGCAGGAAGCAGGAGCAGAATGGGCAGAAAGAGAGATCGCGCTGAATGGGCAGAAAATCAGAATGAAACAGAAAAGCAGAATGGGCAGGCAGAAAGGACAGCATGTGCGTATCCAGGGGTATATATAACCCCATATATTTGATCAGAGTGATAGTCATAAGATCATCCCAATGTCGACGCCCGTTTGACCAAAATAACCTTAGATGTTTACCATAATATATTTTAAAATGGTAAATTTCCACGCGCTTTGCGCGCAATTTGTTTTACTTAAATTACCATTTTTAAAAATTGACCCAAAAATTTTGCGCGTTTTGCGCGTTTTGCGCGAACATGTTCTAGTAACGGATCGTGTCAGCAAACCGTTTAATAATAAAATTTTCATCCCCCCATCTATCCCCCCAACATGTTTCATTAGTGAAATATTGATTTCAGCAAGTGGTCATGAATATATTCACACAAGTCACCTGGAAATTTTCTATTTACTCTCTGAAAAATCATATCGTACCATAAATGATATCATAACCACACCTTAATATTGAATGCTTTCTAGCCCCTCCTTGCAGATTGACACAAAACCACTTCAATTTACTTGAATTTTCCTGGGACTTTTAATCGGACACTTCATCATGTACTTAACATTTTTCCCATCTTCATATCTTGGATAAGGTTATTGTAACCACTGAGACATCTTACGTGGAGATTCATGTCTCTTGGTATTAGGTCCAGCTGACCCACTACAAAATCCAGTTTACTTCGAGCGTACTGCAGGGTTGATTGGTACAAGGCATACCGCAACTATTCGTAAGAACTGCACAAGGCAACTTTAAGTGCAAGCTCGTTCAATACGAGATGATCCATAAGTGATGCCTGAAGTCTGCTACACAGCCTTCTTGCCCCAAGTTTCTAAATCACGATAGACATTTAGCACTGAAATTTTAGAAGCGAGCACGAGTTACAATGGCAATTTTGATTTTCACCGGCAAAGTGATATCATTAATGGTAGTTCCTGGACTGTATTCCTAAATTCTAAATAGTTAAATGGATGTCTCTAAATGGGATAAAGTTCAAAGCCAGTTGTAGTAGAAAGCAAATTTCTGATAAAAAATAGTGAAGAAATGTATACCAACAAACTCTTCCTCCGTCCGATATAGCTGAGAATCAAACGCATCGCAACCACGATGTATGTTAACATAAATGAACTCCAGGTCTGGGCTTTGCCATGGTGCATAACTACCATTCACACCACAAGCTGTTGATTTGCAGCCAGAGTCGCCAGTAATTAGTCATATCGACCGACCTGTAAACAGCACGTCCCATTGTTATCGCATCAGTACAGTCTACCGATACAATAGTATATTGTAGGGTCCGTTGTAGTAGGACTTGGTTATAAAAATGCTAGTTCCTGCCTGATACCCCAAGTTCAATGTTAATTTGTTAATATTTGGAAAGCCAATATCGGTACGGTTCAAAAGTTTTTTTGAAAGAGTAATCTTCACTATATTTATACTCAACAGAAGCTCCGATTGGCTCAATTTAAAAGTGAAAGGATGATCAACAAGACATGGTTCTTTAAACGAATGCTGTACCAGTTTTATACAAAGTTTTGTGTAAGTCAACAGATACGAGTGGTCTTTAGATCACTAGTGCAAATCAATTAAATTCAAAATCCGAATGGACTGAGCCTCTAGACCTCTGCGGCCTGCCTGTGTAGGCCTATGAGTGAGGAAGATACGATTCCGATTAGATCGCATCGTCCACGTTTGTCAAGTGTTCTGCCCCCGCGAAGTTTGCTCGGTCTCGATGGACTTTGAGCTCCTGCTACGCATAAGTCCTGATTGAATCCTTTGAGTGAGTTAAAGGTACCGTCCGGAGATCTGTACTGTCCGCATACCAGGATCGTGATTATGTCCTGACCACTACCGAATTATGAATGTACACGACCGGCAGACTCCCCTTCATCGTATACCCGGGAGAGGTTTTCAGAATTTATGTTGGTTCATTATCAGCCACCGTAGGTATCATTATTTTATGATAGCATAATCTCAGCCGTCTAAGGGCAGTCAGAGCATCGAATGTCTTACTAAAATTTCATTAGTTATTAACGTCAATCGTTGAGAATTATCTCAAAAAACCACTGAGATTGATTCCATTATTGAGCTGCTCAGAGGGAATGGGACAGCTCATCTCACTCAAGATCGTGTAATTTGGTAGTAGAGCGTTAAATCGGAACCACACGTTATATCACAGGATTCCATGGTGGATGTTCTTCCTAAGAGATACCGCAGCTGTAGTCGAGCACAGGTCAAAGTTCAGTTGGTTTCTGGCAAAAACTGCATCGGGTGGGACAACATTTTAGTTCATTATCATCTAGATCCGCGTCTGCCAACTTGCAAACTTCCTTGTTTCATTCACTCGATTATTCATGATAACTAGACAATTGGTGGGTGTGGTAAAGAGTCCACCGACTCGATATTTTTTTTAATTTTACTTAAAATGGTTTAAAATTCATCGATGCCAGCAAAAGGCAAACCGCTAGGACTATAAGAACCTTTGACGGACAAAACGAAGATAAGATTCCGGTTAAAACGATTAATGTGGGTGGGTTGGTTACAATACCAATCAAGAACTCGCGTGGGGAGGAATAGTGACGTCAGGTCTTACCAGGGTGCAGAGAGCTCCTACGATAGAAAACTCGGGCCCGGAATATTAATTTTGAGGAACTTGCACTATGAGTTGAAAAACATCAAAAAAAATAAAATAAAAACTGGATACATGACCATTCCAGCGGATACGAGGATAAACATCCCGGAAAAAGTTCACAACCGTCTGGACAAAACCATCCGGAAGGAAACTATTGGAGATCGGCGGTAGAACCTATCACCTAAAATATAAAAGAATACGGTCTACCTAAAGCGTTGTCAACCACAAGAATCTATCCAACTCGAGGCAATTTGATTTCGAGGAGTCAACTACGGGGACGTCATCCCCATTTCGGACCCAAATTTCGGTGAGAGTTATACAATTGCAAAATGAAAAAATCAAGCGTCCATAAATTATTACGAGTACTCTTCAAAATTCAGCTTTGACTTTATAGCTCGAATGATAGAAAGGAAATCACGATTTGCCTATCGACCTGATCTTAGATATTGAACGATCAAAATAGATCAGATGAGTATATCCGGACCAAAAGGGAAACAATGATATTAAAATCATCAAGAGATCTTCATTATGACGCATAAAACTGAGGTCTATCCAAAAGATGGCGAGTCGCACTGATGTTATCCAATGAACAAGTGTATGGCACTTGTAAATTAAGTCATACTTCAAATTCAAATGGAAGCCCAAATCCAATACATTAAAAAATGACCCTATAACAGTAAATACTGCGATAAAAATAGACATAAGTACTTAGGTGATGTTGTTAGCAAAATAAATTGTATTTTGGTGCTTTGAAAATTGTACAAACAAGGAACGTCAATCAATATGGCGGTCAAAGACGTGAACATCTCAAAAATACTTGACACAAGTTATAAGTATTACAGCCTTCAAAATCCGAAATCAATGGTTCAATGACATAGAAATGTACCATGATCCTTAACCAATGCACCACATTTCAATTTGTTTTAAATGGCCAAATCGAGATAAAACTAATATGGTGCAAGTTGTCAAAAATGTTAAGGAATTTACATTTTTTCAAATATATTGGCACTCATTTATAATTAATCACGATTTTTATTTATCGGATTACCTGGTATCACTTGGTTATGGTCATAGGTTAATTTCTAATTGTTTCATTTACACAATAATATATACTGAAGGTAATATTGAGAAATTTGTATCAAGTCTTTTTGGATGTTTTTTTTTTTTTTGGCTCCATAGATGGACGTTCAAGTGAACAACTTAAAGTATTCATAAATGCATTATTGAGTCAACAACATAATCTAAGTACTTAGCTTTATTTTATCGCAGGTATTGCTGTTATAGGGCAAATATTTTAAAAATATTAGATTGGCGTCATTTGAATTTGAAGTAGACTCAATGTTAACAAGTGCCATTGCACGTGTTCCTGGGTCCTATAGTATATTTGTTAACTCCACAGTTTGATTAATATTGGGGTTGACTAGATAATTATCATTTATGACACCGCCATCTTGGATTTCTCAAAACGCCAAGGGTGCCAAAGTGGCATCATCAGATTTGAAAAAGCATTTGACAATACAAATTAAAAAAAAAAAATTGTGGAGATACTCGTAGTGATTGAACAAGAAACTTACAATGTGGTTAATTAATGGTGTCGTTGAATGATGGTGATCTCGTAAGGTACGTGATGCGCTATATATTGCAACACGAACACGCTGTCAAACCGTATGATCTCGGCCGATACAGAGTTTTTCCACACGAAGATAGTACATAGCGAAAAAGAACATAGCACGAACTAACGGCAAAAGGGTCGAGACAAAATACGTCATCTGCGAGGGAATAGAGGATAATAAAGCATTCAATGCCATCCACATCAAATAACAATTGAACAAAACTGCTCTTTCCGATAGAACACACGGAAGGGACTGGCGGGTACTCTTCGAATTGATACTACCATTCAAATTGACGTTGGAAAAAAAATATTTACTGCCTCAAAATTATCTTCAAGTAGATCCTAGAAGGAGGTCATTAACAGCACAAGAACACATTCCGATGAGGTGAATTGCAACTCAGTTCTTGCCAAGGAAAAGCTTAAAGGGAGCCAAATACCCCGATTCCCCGAAATGAAATTATTGGGGCTGCTTGTTACAATTTGGGGGATCACCTTCCGAAGGTACGTAACGACTGTAGGAATAGTCTTAAAGCAATAATAGCCAGTTTTTTAAGAGCGCCCCCAATTGTCCAATTTTTTTAACACGGTTGCATGCAATACCTGTGAATGGTTAAAAGCTCGAAAATGTCTTATGTCTCGCAAACGAAGGAATTTTGTAATTAGAATAATTAATATCGGAGATCTCGATAGTAATTCAAAGGCTGCTGGAAAAGACCTTCCAATATGAAATAGCCGGGAAATAGCGCCATCATCCATTAGTTGTTTTATTGGTGCAGGCAAGTCAAGTTAGAGGTCATTTTCTTGAGGTGGCTAAGTTTATGGATGGACATAAACTTAGCATTTCCAGCTCTGTCGCTAAGTACAATCTGGGATCCCAATTCCAATTACAAAATCACTGATTTTATGTTCGCAGGTTCGGAGGTTTCCTAGACAATTACCAACCTCACTGTGCAAAAATATCAAATTTTGATAATTGGGAGCGTTCTTCAAAATGTGCTGTTATTGCTTTAAAAGGCCGAATCAGAGATTTCCAAATATATTTTTGTAATAATTAAAAAAAGTCATCTAGAACTAAAGATAGTCACCTAAAACGCTTAATTGCAAAGTTAGAGATGAATCGGATTTTCCGTTTTCATGCAGTAAACATTTATGCACAGTATGAGAGTGCCACAGGATATCGTGTATAACAAAAATGTTAAATGTTAGCTTAGTTACTTCACACAATGATTAGTATATGGACAATCATTATTTATATTCCAGAACCACCATTTGTTTGAAAATCGAGCGCGCCCTCATCCGGAAATCTCCTTAATCAAGTCAGAGGGTTAGGACAGTCCTCCTAACGGAACGGTGATTCTGACATCGGCATCAACATCCGGTCTGCGCGACCTATTGATATCTTTTCTCATACTTCACGGTAGGCGGCGCTTTCCACGTAATCGACAGAGACTCGACTTAAGCTATATCTGGTCACGACTATTTAAATCTAAATGACCGTTGTGGGAAATTACATGTGTTTGCAGCGTGTGGATAATACACTAACTCCCCCTACGGCTTTCGACATCAATACTTTATTCCAAAGTGATCATGATATTACTAAATATGATGGGTTACCTACGTTTAAGAGGTGCTTTTGTATGGTCACTGGGGACGAAATTGCCATATGTAGCATTCTCCCAAGCATTACCGTTTGGGAACTTCCCATGCCCAATTGAGTCAAGCCCCCCCCCCCCCCCCCGCGATTCAGCTTTAAGAGGCATTGGCAACATTTTCGGAAAATAATGAATTTAATTTTCTTCAATTTGCCTCGCAAATTCTAGTCTATGCCATTGGCAGAATAGAGATTATAGTTTACACATAAAATAACATACCCAAACAATAGGGACAATAATAGAGGCTAAGGCCATTCAGTAACTTGTAGGCTAACTTTAAGTATGCCGTAACTTTAATCAACAAATGCGTCATTATTACAAGAATATCATAGACTCGTACTCGTTTATACAAACCACAAAGGTCACAGACCGTCAAACAGGTAAATGCCATAAGATTAACTCTGAGTGTGTTTTTCTTTTGTGTTAGCCGCCATTTTCGACGCGTCTGCATATTGATGTCGCCGGCGACATTAATTTAAATTGTTCTGTTTAACCCATAAAGCGCGCTGATTCCGGCTCAATGATTCATCTGTGGCTAATGTATATAAAAAGCTTTAGAACCTTCAAAATATCAATTTTGAAAAATCGAGGGCTCACTATTCTCCAGATGTTGCCATTTTGTGTCTCTTTAAATACACCTCGGAAACATCAGTATATCTGTCGGTAAAACCTCGATGCTGAGGGATCCAGGAGCAAGGCAGGATCGAGGCGAGGGTCGCTCCTGATCGCTCCTGCCTCGTTTTTACACTCATTAACGGTAATAAAGCGCCGGATAAAGCGCAATTTTGGTATTGAGGTTATTTCGTTTTTAATAAAAAAACCCATAAGAAGTAAAAAAAACACATGACTTTATTGGGGATGCTTGTTACAATTTTGGGGATCACCTTCCGAAGGCAATTACCGAGCTACTGTAGCATCGCCTTAAAAGGTTGAAGCATAGATTTCTCTGAGTCAAGTTAGGGGGTTAGGACATGTCCTTTCCTAACGACAACGGTGATTTGAAATCGGCGCGGCATCAACACCCCTCGCGACCCGAGTGGAATATCTTTTCAACGACTTCCGTAGGAGGGCGCTATTACGCGTAGCGGACGGAGACTCGACTATCTGGTCACGAATATTTAAAGAGACTGATGAATTTCCCAGAAAAAAGCGCCCCCAATTTTTTTTTTTCGAACCGACTTTTTTCATATTGGAATGCTTACAAATGTATTAGTTCAACCTGAAGTGAAATAGTCGAATACGCGTCTTTATGTAATAATGATATTAGTACTTTCTGTGTCGTGCACGACATAAAGTCAAAGCACGTGTGTTCTATGGAGACAATTAAACGATAGTCCAGGCAAGTTCAAAACAAGGTTTGCCCTTTTCTTTTGGTCCTTGTTTTGTCCAATAAACCGTCGAACGTTCTTGGTAGGTGGGCTACAATCGGCCTGTGATTTGAGAGAAATTCGTATCCTAAAAAAAAATCCCCTCCTCTCTGTCACTCTTTAAATCTAAATGACCGGTTGTGGGAATTACACATGTTTTGCAGCGGGGAATAAAATCACAAATTACCGTTGTGAAATTCCCATGCCCAAATTGAGCTCCCCCGGTAGCCTTAAATACATTGTTTACCGCGGACAATGCAGTATATCTGTCGGTAAACTCGATGCTGGAGCGATCCATGAGCAAAGCTGGATCGAGGCGGGTCTTCTGATGCTCCTGCCGCGGTTTTACTCATTACGGAATAAAGCGCCGGATAAAGCGCATGTGGTATTAAGGTTTTCATTCCGTTTTAATATAACACATAAAATATTTCCTGTCATTTGATTGGGTGGATACTATATCACTGACATACAATATTTGAGACTAGATCCCCCAAATTTCCCCAAATTGAAAAAGTTCACATAAAAAGCTACTATTTCCCCCATCACGGGGAAACAGTTTTTATTGGAACTTTTCCCCTGCATGCATCGCTCAATGCCTCACGGTGATTGATCTGACCCGACACGAAACCCGACCTCTGACACCGGCATCAAACAGATCTTCTGCTTGTATTTGCGTGTTTACCTTTCACTCGCTGCTAGGCTATTTCTTGGAATTTTTTGACTCAAAAAGAAATTCTCCATGCTGTAGATAATGTATACCTAAAACAAATCATATGTCTAGAGCATTTGAGAAATTTGTGGGAGAGAGCCGCCGATTGGATTGAACCATGACTAGACTGAATAGCTTTGAGTTCATGAGTTGCGGTGGCAAGCAAGTTTTTTCAAATGAGTGAAATATTTTTATATTTAAATAAACAAATATTGACTGCTCATATTCGGGGAAAGGTGCAAAATACCTCCCTTGGTACTGAAACCGTGGACCTACTATTAGTATCTGCCACGGGTCTCCTGGTCCCCTCGGGAGTGTATTTATTTGCACCATTTCCCTCATGAAAGCGCAGTCAATATTTGTATAATAAATGATATATACGTGGAGCGAGGCAGGAACGGTGCGATACTGGAGCGAGGCAGAATTCGTCCGTCAATATCAAGATCAGCGTTTTAAAGGGGCATTTTCGTGATCACAACTCGTCCCATCCGATTTAACTCGAAAAAGTTGAGATTTTTATAATCTGAACCGTAGCCTAGTAATCCATGTGATACCAACATCTTAACTTCAAATTCGGTCGTATCTGTAAGAAATTTGCAATTTTGTATTATCTGTCCGTAAAAGCAGAAATTAGAGCACAGTGGCCCATGGCACCGTGGGAAACAATATTTGCTCCATAACACAAAACCGAAGCCGGGGTTCAACTCAAATTTGTGCAAGCTTTTTTTCCAAGATTTCTAGTGAACCTGAATAGAACAAAGGTCTGCAATCACGAAATGCACCTTAAAAAGTAAATTCGGTCGTTTTTCATTGAATTCATGATCGTTTCTTCAATCGTCTTGCGTATAGGGCCTATTGAACAATAATATATATGATTCTCTTGGGATGGTTCTGAAATTTGTTGTCTCTAATGTCTGTTTTAAAACATGCTACTCTGCCAATGACTTGTTTTTAGTCTTTTCGCCAGAAAGTTAACGCAAATGTTAATTTTGCCAAGTTTTAAAACAATACAAAGATTGTTTAGTTGAAGATGTTCTTGAAATGTTGTTTGTTGTTTCTTGCGTGTTGTGTTGTGGGTGTGTTGTGTGGTGGTGTGTGTGTCCAATTGTTTTTCGATACGTATCATTTGTGCATGCATGCTTTTTTTAGTCTTTTTGCCTGATTTTTGTTCTTTAACGTTTTGTGTTAAATAAGGAACTATCATTGTCCATCCCATATCAAAATATGCTGTTAAAATCTTTTGTTGAACTTAAACTTGATTTTACGATATTCAACAATTTTTGGCGTTATCCGTTACTCAATGGCGGCGTCAACAAATCTCCGCTTCTAAATAAATATACCCTACCCTTATACCCACACTCACATTTTTTCTTCAAAATCAGCATGGTGGCTTCCCTCACCCTCAACCCTTACTTGGACGGGCGGTTACTCTGTTTGCAGTCTTATTAATTAGATATATGGTCGGCGCCTGGGCAGGGGTTGTACTGATCATTAAATAAACACTTTATCCATTTTATGAACACCACAATATGAAGACAAGATTCTTACAATCAATTAAAAAGACGAAATCGCTTTTTCTATTCAGAGTCTCGCCACGCTGAACGAATTTGTCAAGACAGATTTTTACGAATATCAATACACAATTGAAATATATCACACAACCGTGAACATCAGTTATAAAATAAATAAATTGGAATGGCGTTTTTCCGAATCACATTTTTCGGGACGAATCCAATGGTCTTTCTAATTAAAATCACTACATAAGTGCGAATTAACTGCGAATACCTATAGTAGCACCACGGCTCATACAGGGTTAGTAAAAAAAAACTTGACCCAGTTTGTTTCCGCCATTTTTGAATTTGTAAGATATATGTCTAACATATGTGGTATCAGCTGAAAGCTTATTTCGTTGTCCTTAATTTGCTTCAAATAATCATTCGGATCGGTTAGGTATAGACCAAACTACAGTTGTTTGAATCAAGTATTCCTGTTTGCGCTCGTCCACTGATCACATTACAAATGAACGTCGTCCAGCGAGGCAAATCAGTGTTCCAAAAACTCGGTCGGGCTATTTATTGAATTCAGAATAAATGTGACGCTATGTAACCCCACAAAATTCAGTCACAATTGATCATCGATGCCCTCTAACTGGTTCGACTTCCTCATCACCATAAAAATCATTTGAACATAATTAACTTGATACAATGTATCAAGTTTCAGCTGTTCTGGAGGAAGTTGAATGAATCGTACTCATAGAAGGAACAGACTAGGTGACAACCTTTTGAGGATTAAAGTATTGTCTATATTTGTACAGCCAAAAATATGCCACATCTTGAAAAAAAGGGTTTCACATCACTTCCGCAATATCCTATAATGTGACAAACCCTTAAGATACCACGTTATTTGACATAAATATAGACATGCCCTTATCATCATTTTGGGGGTCATTTTGTTTAGTTTTAGTTTTGTCCCCGTGCATATCAAATGGAATCGTGGATAGGGGTAAAAGCGTGCTACTTGATTCAAATACTGTAACTCAGCCTATACTTATCAGATTGGAATTATATTGTGCAGCAATTAAAGATAATGAATAGCTTTCCGATGATACCACAATCTTAGATATATTTATTTAAAAATTCAAAATGGAGACACATATGGGTCAAGTTTTTTTTTTGACTACCCTGTTAGTGGCTGTTCTTGATAGAGGGATTGGAGTCTATTTCCCATGACGTAAAAGGGGGCGCACTGCACTGCAACGCAAAAACGGTGGGATACTACTTACTCATTTTAAACAACCGCCCCACATTTTTATGGCAATATCTTGGCGACTATTTGTACTTAGAAAGTAAAATTTGTATCAAATGAAAAGCTTGATTTCTGCATTGCTATATTATAGGGGGGGAAAAGTCGGCAAGATGTTGGTTATTTCTACAAATCAAAATCGTAGGGACTACATGACTTTCAATCAGAGTGTACTTGTCAATGTAAATTGAGATAATTCGCAAAGTGTTGGTGGCAAGGGGGTTTAGGAAAACCATCCCTTACACTCATCTTAACGGAGTAATATAACGGAGATGGACGCGTTTGAAAACTAAAGTCAGCCTCCTAAACTTGCAAACTGCTATCTGTCAGCTGTCACAAGCTGCCGGTCGAACTTGAAGTTGAAGAAGTTTGAAAGGTAACTGAATAGTCATTAAAATGCTTGGAAAGTATTATTAGAAAATACACCCGTCCATTGCGATTTGGACAAACTACTTGTTAATAGAGTAGGATCTGGGACCCAGGTTCAAACATCAATCGTTTTACCCTCTCCCTACAAAAGGTTTGACACCTTTGTAGTTTAGTATGGACCCTCTTACATCAATGCTTGGTAGGTAGTACGCTCAAATTGTGGTATCACTTTTGTCAATAGGGTCAATTGAATATCACTTTTTCAATAGGGTTTACATCAGGGGTCCAAATTTTTAAAATGCTCCATCATGTTTAAATGTATGCCATACTACTGTCCGTCTATTCATAAGGATTCAAAAAGTATAGTGTTTACCATCTAATTACTCTGGTTTGGGAGTTATAGGGAAAAATCGCTCAAATGGTAAAAAGGGTCAATTTCTATTTGTACAGGGGTCAAAATCAGAATCTCCAATTTTGTAAATTGAGAGTTTGTTCATCAAAAGTAGCTTAATGTGTCAAAAGAATATGGTTTTGTACCATCTGCAATGCATATTTACCATGTTAATGGGACAAAATGGTCATAGGGCAAGTTGGGCAACATAATCCATGGTGTTGCCTTCTTTGACCCTTATATCCGTAAGTAAACATTTAACATAATCTAAACTATACTTTTTAGGAGCCCCTGTACAAATTGAGATTGACCTTTTTTACCATTTTTGTCATTTTTACCCTATAACTCCAAAACCAATGGTCGTAGGTGGTACAAACTATAGATTTTTGGAATCGTTATGATTAGATGGGCAATATGACATACATTTCAACAGGATTGGGGGATTTTAAACATTTGACCCCTGTGTAAACTTAAATTGCCCCTATTGAAAAAGTGATACCACAATTTGAGAGTACTACCTACCTAGCATTGATGTAGATGGTCCATACTAACTACCAAATGTGACCTTTTCTGTAGTGGGAGGTAAACGAACTCCTTAAATAAGGCCCCTATGATATTCAGCTCCACCTCTTTAACTTATCAGTCAATATGAGACAGAGAGCAGAGTTCGACAACCCCCACACATGCACAGTTTATTTATTTTGTTTTCTCACTGAGCAAGGAATTAAGTTAAAAGGGAAGAGTTATCTTCATTGCACGTTTTGATGAGATGGCATTCCTCGTGATTTTTGTCCATAGCATTCTCAGTATAGCATTGTCAGATTCACTGCGTAACAAGTTCAAGTTAAATTTTTAGGTTTATTGATGAGGCCACTGGCCCATTTCAATCACATAAAATTACAATACATAATATATGCAAAAAGTAGAGGGTAATTATAAAGTACAATAATTACACAGAACATACTCATTTACCAAGATTTGGAGATAATCACTTATTGATATTGATATTGGGTATTGATATGGGGTTCAATCCCCGGCCATGCGGAGACTAGACCTTTGTTGCCATTACAAAACATATTGTGTCCATGGTACAAAGTTCCTGTATAGAATTGGCTTAGGGACCAAATCAATACTCAACCGGCGGGCATTTTCCGGTTCTGCCCGGTTCCAGGCGGTTCAATTAATCCGCTCAATCTTCTGAATCCTTTAATCCAATTGCGTAATTCAGCAAACTCAATGAATTAATTGAACCGCGCGGAACCGGACAGAACCGGAAAACGCCAGCCAGTTGAGTATTGAATTCGTCCCTTACTGGAATCTGATGCATTCAGTTATACAATGCTCTGTTAATGATAGAATGACTTATGCTATGGTTGACCGAGATGTTAAATCCGCTTTGCGCTAATCTCTTTATCCAAGGTTGGCCAAACAAAAACTTAGATGTGTTATGTGTGCATTGATATAAAATGCATTATTCCTCAAATGCTGCGATATGGAATGATATTTTGCAGTGTCAAAGGTAAGTTGTGTTCAAATAATAACGTTTAATGAAATCGTCGCCCACATCACATACTGTCTTATCTGACATTTTTTTTTACTTTTTTGAGATATTTTGCATATTTGTACTTATAATTGTTATGGTCTATACATGCACAAGTTACAATATGAAAATGACTTAATTAGTGAGATATTAAAATTAAGAATTTTGATCAATAAGCCCAACACCTGCATATCGGATTTCACACTGTCTATGTGTCATTACACGTAGTTCAATTAGGCTTATAATAAACCGTTGTTAGTAAAACAAGCTGTTTACGTTTCACATTACGAGCTATGTGCGTTTATCTGCCTCGTTGCGTGAACATTTTTCGTGTTTCCACATCGTGATCTATTCTGAAACGCATTGAAATATAACCGGTGGAATATTAGGGTCATATGTGGAGGGAATATACAACTTTTTGCGTTTAAACTAAGATTATGACTGTAGCTTTATATTTCGGAACTACAAAATGCCACTTGTCAAAAAACTCAGGCAAGGTTAAAACTTAAACTAGAATTAAAAAAAGTAAATGGGTTAATGTTTAATTCCCTAGCACAAAAACATGAAGACTCCCGGTAGAGGAAATTCGCAATTAAGAATTTCAATGGCGATTCTCGAAAAACCTGGCATTTCGTAGTAGTGAGTGGGCGACGAAAATAAATGCAGGTTGTTTTTTCAGTCCTGATCTGTGATTCAAAACAATCCAAGCTAATTAAGATGTGAAATAAATTTTTTTTTGGTCAAACATTATTTCTAGGGCGAATTCTGCACCATTGTATGAGTACCATAACCTTCTTTACCTGTGGCCATTCAAAATAATTTCCTCTTACTCTCCACGGTTGAATGGACAGGATTTAAAATTATTTTAAGGTTCACTTATTTTGAAATCTACTAAGACCTCTCAGGTGATGTTGACCAGAGCGTGAATAAGAGGGCTTTCCCTCGATGTAAAATAAAGTCTTTGTCAAAGTGCTTGAACCTTATCGGCATGTGAGAAGAACTAAGATTTTACACCAGATTTGGGCTACTCCTTATTTTTAAGTGTATACTGCACTACAACATATTAATGGTGATTGCAGCGGGCGTGGTATAATGTGGACATTGCATTTGATTGAACTTATTCCATTTGGCCCAGGAAAATAGTAATAATTTTCGAAGGATTCAAAAATTCCTCACCGTACCGTAAACGGCCTTGAAAAAGGAAAGAAACACAACGAAATCAAAGGTTACATTTTCGTTCGTTAAACCTATTCTTCTTTGTGTAGCGACTGTCCAATTTCGGCGCAAACCCCTATTGTCTTCATGAGCATCGAAAACATAACATCTTTCAATTGGGATTGAGAGTGCACATGAGTAGAAACAGATAAGGCTGGATTGAAAAGTTACTTGAAATGAAAACGGGGGCCCATTTAAATATGGTGGGTATGTTGGGTGAGGGCTATTAATCATTGGACAACGTACAATTTTTTAAATTCCAATGTGTTTTTTTCCTTACCGGCGTTTATCCGTATGTCAAAACCTTCAAAAAACGCGTATAAGGCGTCTTTTCGGTGGTCCACCAGATTTATCAGATTTGGTGTCGTATCGCTGTCAAATTTTTAGATTTTTAGAACAAAATTTTGTTTGTTACAAAAGTGCGTGGACCCATCTTCGAACCCTCATTGTTTTAAGAGTTAGATTACGGTAGCTGTCGATGAAATCTTCTTTCAGGATATCCTTGTAGAGGTTCATTTTCCGTGGCTACACCTCTCCCCCGTTCCCCTTCCGCCCTCCATCAGTATGTTGCTAGAAGAAAAAAATTGTTAGCTAATCGTCTCCAGACACATGGAATATTTCCCCAGGGTCTTTCGAATTATTACGGCTCGGGGCCGTTGGTCTCGTGCGGGCGCTGTAAGAATCATGATCAAAAAAGGAACAACACTATAATTCGGTTGGTTATCCTACTGCAAAGGTCCGAGTTGGGGTTAAACATAATTTATAGGAAAGGTGGTTTACTACTGATCTGTTGAAAAATAATTTTATCCTGAAACCACTCTCTCCAGAAAATGCGGCATACCATCACCTGTGGTATTCGTTAGCCGTTTCATTTTCCATCGACGGCCTTATCAGTAGGACGATTGTTGATTCCAACCACGAAATTAGATTTAAAAGTATATGAAGCATCGCCTTTAAGCTGCAAAGTTTTGGACCATTTACATGTAGAAAATTACTTCGTTACTTGCGAGGTTTCGTTGCCATGAAAAGTTAATTTCTTTTGCTAATATTAATTTGCACTTTCAACCATTTGTTTTTCTAGTCTGATGACCCTGATACGACTGTGTCCGATTTGCACGCGCACAGTTGTTTGGTAAGCGACTCTTTCGAATTGACAAAAAAGCCCATATCCCCACAGATAAGAAAACCTATGGCAGTAAACGGAAAAAAAAAAACAAACCCAAACAAACACAACTACGTGCTTTGATTTGAAAGCCCATTGCTTTACGTAAACTTTAAAGAGAGTTGAGTTGTAAGTATGGGACCAAAAAACACAACTCCAGTGGTTTTGCTAACTACAACCTAAATGGGGTAAACAATTTACTGATGGGCAAATATTTTTTTTTACCACAGGAAAATAACCAAGCTGTCAGGGGATAGGTCGACACAAGCTGTGGCATGCCGTAAAAAAAATCAAGAAGAATCACAAAACAAAAGGCATATGATCTTTGAATAAGGATTGCAGGGGGTCAATTTAAATACTAATACTAAATAATCTATATTAGAATGGGCCACGTGTGTATCTGGCTGGCTGCAGTCTATCGGCTATTTCTAGGAGGCCGGGGGTTGTACGGTCACGAAACCTTGGGTGGGGGGGGATTGTAGCTTGGGCCTGGCCAGATCAAGTTCGATTGGGTTAGCGGAATATGCCCCCCACAAGCCGGGTAAATCGCGAAAAACAGGTCACTTTTTGGGTTTGGCTTCCAAAAGGTATTATACAAATTCCCTCTAATGTAGTGGGTTTTGGGGTTGGCTTCCCAAATGGTTATATAATCCTATCTTCCCGAGTGTGACTCGCGAAAAACCCGGGGAATGCCTAGTAATACTAATACCGAACATTTGTGTAGCAACCTTCTCCAGAGGTTCAAAAAAGCTGTGAAATATGATAAATGTAAAGAATATAATGAAATTATTAAAAAAAGAAATATTTTGTTCAACTAATCGGCCCAATTGTCCTCCATGGACATGTTCAAGAAACCAGTTCATAAGTGAGATAATAAATATATAGTTTGCAAATGACGCATTAAAAAGGGGCGGGGCGTTTTCTACATAATGGATCATGCACAACCAAAATCCAAATTGTTAATGAACCACTTTTTGGTATTTAATGGACAGTTATTTTGGTGGCAACAAATATCATGTTCATTTTATTTGCAATTCCCAGGACGGAGATTTGTGTTGGTTAAAATTTTTATGTCTGGATGAAGTGTAGAGGGGCTGCCGGAAATTCGGTCTTGTCAAAATATTAGTTCATTAGGAAATGTATGATGTCTTGCGTATATGATTTTAGTTACTTGAGAAATTCTTACGAACTATTATCTTCAGGCTTATACTGATACAAAAACCAGTGGTACACCTATATGACTTATAGTTACTACAGGTGAAAAGTTGCACTTTTTACTTTTTATAACTATGCTGGTCCTGGTTTTCAGTTTTTATATCTGTCCTTGACTTTATTTTTGTAATTGACTTTCTTGCTGAATTGTATAGTTAAATTAAAATGGCAGTGCAATATTCCGTATACCCAATTATTGCATTGTAGGCTCATTCCAAATGGACCACAGTGGAAATAAGTGGAATTATGTATTCTTTTTCTATGTTTTATCGTGGATGTATTCCTAATAAAAATGAAAAGAAAATGACCTTTAATTGACCTGCGCAAAAGGTCTGGACAAATGTTTTTGATATGGAATGCTGATTTCCTAACATTTTGATCATTAACTTTTGTTATTAAATTAAAAAAAGAAAAAACCTAAAAAATTAAAAAAAAAAAAAACGGTGAAATTTGTAAATAAATTCAATAAGGGAAGTTTAAAAAGTGGGACCATGTCATCTTGGTCCTATGAAATGGAAAAAAGAAGAGATTAGTTTGCTATAACTACGAAAAATTTGGGGCCATCCTTAAGTAAACAATTTTAGAATAGGCTCAAATTTTTCATGATGTTGGATAGTAGTTTGTTTAAAAATTTGGGGTATGAATGTAAGGGGGAAAATATGTACGGCCCCATAAGGGTCAAACGGAAGATCACCCACTAGCCTTGCTAGATATGGTTTGATGAACATACACAAAAGCACAATTTCAAACAAATTTAAACAAAAATTGATACAAAAATAGGTACCAGTAGTTGAACTTGAACAGTTTTGGGCCTGTCGTGAAAACAGAAGGTTGTCGATACAGCGAAATTATGCCATTCTCTTATTAAATCCTCAGGACCCAGTATTTATGTGTGAATCCTTTCAACCCCATATGATGTTTTTACAAATTATCTCCCTCCTAATTACCTCTTCAATATCTTAAAGGGCTTTTCGTGATCCCACAGGCATCGTCCCCCCGAATTACTAAAAAAAGTTGAGATTTTTATATCATATGAACCGTTTATAGCACTTAGTAACTCCACGTGTACCAATCTTACTTGCAAATTCGGCAGCGACAGAAAATTACACAAAGTAGTAACAGGGGGAAACGAAGCAATTGCTTTCATAAACACCAAAACCGCAAATCGGGGAGCGGTCTGATCTGAAATTTTGAGAAAAGCTTTTCTCAAGGGATATCCAGTGGATCACTGGATAAAACAGAAGCTTGCTGAAATCACGAAATGCAACCTTTAAAATTGGATGAATGATGACAACGTAGCGTCATCTAGATTTGTAATCAGAAGGCCAATGTGGAAACCATTAAAACATTGTATGAAGATCTTGTGTTGTAAGTTCATATGATTACCGCAGGGACCATATCTTGTGTTCCTCACGTTTGCGTTGTCTGTCCAAGCAATATTGATTAATTCTCTCGACAAAAAGGGCAGAAAAGGCAGGAGAAATACTTCACAAAAAAAGTATCTTGTTTAAAAAAAGCAACGGGAAAATGAGAAACCTTCAAAACTAAAAAAATAAATAAATTTCGTTATTTGTAGATGCGGGTTGGGCGAATTTCCGAAAGATTCCCGAATTTAATTCACGGGGTCTAGTTACAATGTTTTCGCGGAGGTCATGTTTTTGTCGTCTGGTCGGGCAAAAATAATTTGTGGCTATTTTCATATATAATTGCGCTATATAAAATAATGTTGATCTTCTATGCGGAGACTCAGGACAATGATAGGACAAACATGCTGTCACTTTAGACAGCTGTTAAATAGCAGGGGATCGTGTATAGATGTGCGGCTTCCCGGTTCGGATAAATTTCGATTTTTAATGGTTTCATAATAAGATGTACCAGAACTATGCCATTTTTCTGCTCTTTTGTGAATCTCTATCAAGCTTTGGCTTCCTTCTTTCATTTATGTGTAGTTGTTGCACCAAGTACTGCCTGTTCCTAATGAGTAGACTTGATGTATAGGAAACACGGGCTTTGGTGAAGCATGTAAAAAAAAGGGGGGGGGAAAAAAAAACAAGGGTTTTTACACTGTGACAAGGTTGTTCTGAATTTGGGTTCTTTGAGTATTGGATAATTTTATTTAAATTTTCAGCGGCTGAAATTTGGTTCAAGCTGTTAAAATGATATGCTATTGGTCCGATCTCTTTCACTGTGGTCTTTTTTCACAGGAAGCGTATTTCAATCAAGATTGTATACAGTGGTGGGCAAGGACTTAATTCCTCTAACAATTCCGTTCTTTGTTGCTTTCCTTGGAATTTGGGAAAAACATTCCACTTCATAATGGAAGCCAAGCTCCCAAACTCAAGTTCCTTGTAAGCAGTATTTTCTCACAAGGAAATTCCAGGCATTGTCTATCTTCTTTTGCATAAATTGTTGGTTATGAACGTGTTGGGCTGGAGTAGGCCCATTTTGCTTTCTGCGTTAATGGTTAGTTGTCTTTGTATTTCATTAGTACTAAAAGTAGTAGTATTTTAAAAACAATTAAATTTATTATATTATTATTATAATTGAGTTATTATCGGGCCATGGCCCGATCGCTAAGAAGCCTCGTCCCCAGACCCAAGCTTACCGAAAAATGGTCAAATTTTGGTGTCGGTTGTCAGAAAGAAGGCTACTATTTTTTCCTACCCTGTGAAAATATTAGAGCTAAAAGGATGTTTGGTTTGAAGTTATTGAGCGAAAATTGTACTCCATTTTGTTCGGACAATATAATTTGCCAGTACTCTAGGGGTTATAAAAATAATGTTTCTAGCTTACAATAAAAAAGGATTGAGCATCAACAAAACACTTTACAGAGGGGGGTTGTGGGGTGAAGCCCATTATAACGTAACCAGGTCCATTTAAATATGGTGGACATGTTGGGGGAGGGTATGCAGCGTGAGAGACGTACCATTGTCCCATCCGCCTTTGATTTTTTCCTTATTGGCGGTTATCCGTATGTAAAAAACCTTCAAACAGAGTCTTAGGCGGCTCTTTCTAGGTGGTCACCAGATTGATCAGATTTTTTGTCGTATCGCTGTCAATTTTAAGAACAAATTTCGTTTGATTACAAAATGCGTGACCCACCTTAGACCCATCATTGTTTTAAGAGTTAGATTACGATAGCTGTCGATGAAATCTTCTGACAGATATCCCCGTAGAGGTCATTTCCATGGCTACCACCTTCTTCTTTTGGTAATCAGTACTGTTAGATAGAAGAAAAATTGTAGCCTACTCGTCTTCCAGACACATGCGTCATCTCCCAGGTCTTTCGAATTCGGCTCGGCGGTGTGTCTAGTGCGGCGTGTGAAGAATCTATTACAAGGAACACACTATCATTTCGGTTGTTTATCCACTGCAAAGGTCCGAGTTGGAGTAAACATATTTATATTGAAAGGTGGTTTACTACTGATCTGGTGAAAAAATGTTATCCTACGAATCTCTTCCAGAAAATGCGGCATACCATCACCTGTGGTATTCGTAGCCGTTCATTTTCCATCGACAACTTATCAGTAGATGACGATCCAAACAACAGAATTAGATTGAAGTATGAGCATCCTTTAAGCTGATCCAAGTTGTACCATTTACATGGAGAAAATTACTACGTATTTGCGAGGTTTCGTACATTAACTGGAAATCTTTTGCTAATATTATTTGCACTTTCACCATTTGTGTTCTAGTATGAATGGGATATGAACGACTGTAAAATTGCACGCGCACAGTTGTTTGGTAAACGACTCTTTCGAATTGACAAAAAGCCAAATCCACGATAAGCAACCATGGCAGTAAAAACAAAACAAACTGACGTATACGTTGCTGTGAAGCCATTGCTTTACGTCAACTTTTAAGAGAGTTAGTTCGTAAGTATGGTGACCAAACACACGTCCAGCTGGTGCTACACCTAAAAGGTAAACCAATTTACTTGATGTGCAAATATTTTTTTTACCACGGAAAATAACAAGCTGTTCAGTGGGTAGTCGACACAGCCTGTGGCATGCGTAAAAAATCAGAATCACAACCAAATGCCATGAATGGGGAGTGAAGTCATTAAATAATAATATAATAATCTATATTATAATAGCCACGTGTATCTGTCCGTCTGGATGTCTATCCGGCTATTTTCTCGGAGGCTGGGGTTGTACGTTCACGAAACGTTGTGGGTGGTGGATGTAGCTTTGGCCTGGCCAGATAATTTCGCTTGGTTGCGGATATGCCCCCAACAAGCCGGTAATCGCGAAAAACAGGTCAATTTTTGGGTGGCTTTCCAAATGGTTATTATACATCCTCTAATTGTGGGTTGGTTGGATTCCAATGGTTATACTAATCCTCTATCCACCCGAGTGATCGCACCCCGGGACGCCTAGTAAATAATAATACCGACATTTGTGTAGTCACCTTCCTCCCATAGGTTTCAAAACGACTGAAATATTAATAATGTAATGAATATAATCAATTTATAAAAAATTGAAATATTTTTGTCAACTAATCGGCCAATTTCCCGTTCCTCCATGACATTTTCAAGAACCAGTCATAATTGAGATAATAAATATATAGTTTGCAAATGACGCATTAAAAAGGGGCGGGCGTTCTACATAATGTGTATCATGTCACACCAAATCCCAATTGTGTTAATGCACCACTTTTGGTATTACATGTACCTATATTTTTGGGTGGCAACAATATCATGTCATTTTATTGCAATTCCCATACGGAGATTTGTTATGTTGGTTAATTTTTATTGTCATGGTACTGAGATGTTAGAGGCTGCCTTGAATTAGTCTGTAAAAAATCTGTATTTCATTTAGAAATGTCTGATGTCTTGCGTATATGATTTTAGTTACTTGAGAAATTCTTACGAACTATTATCTTCAGGCTTATACTGTACAAAAACCCAGTGGTACACCTATATGACTATAGTACGGACGGCTGAAAGTGCACTTTTTCCTTTTTAATTAAACTATTGCTGGTCCTGGTTTTCAGTTTTTATATCTGTTCCATGACTTTATTTTTGTAATTGACTTCTTGCTGAATGATATAGTTAAAATTATGTGCAAATAATTTCCGTATACCATTAGCATGTTGGCTCATCCAAAATGGACCACAGTGGAAATAAGTGTACATTTATGTATTCTTTTCTATGTTTATCCGTGGATGTAATTCCTAAATAAAATGAAATGAAATGACCTTTAATGTGACCTTGCACAAAAGTCTGGACAAATGTTTTGATATTGACTGCTGATTCTAAATTTTGATCATATAACTTTGTCATCTTTGAGCATGTTAACAAACCACAACCACAGATGTCCATCTGGTCCTATGGAATGGAATAAAGAATAGATTTAGTTTGCTATAACTACGACAATTGCTGGCCATCCTTAAGTAAAACATTTTAGAATAGGCTCAAATTTTTCATGTGTGTTGGATAGAATTTTGTTTTACATTTGGGGGTATAATTAAGGGGGAAATATTGATAGGGCCCATAAGGTCAACGGAGATCACCACACTAGCCTCTGTAGATATCTTTGAACATATCACAAAAACACAATTTCAAAGCAATTTGAAACAAAATTGATCATGATAAATATTACCACATGCTGACCTTGAACAGTTTTGGCCTGTCGTGCAAACACAGAAGGTTGTCGATACAGCGAATTATGCCATTCTCTTAATCCTCAGGACCAGTTATTTATTTGTGCATCTTTCAACCCCATATGATTTTTTTACAAATTTTATCCCTCCTAATTTACCTCTTCAATATCTTAAAGGGGCATTTCGTGTCACAGCTCGTCCCCCCGACTTACCTAAAAAAATGTTGAGATTTTTATATCATCTGAACGTTAGCCCTAGTAATCCACGTGTCCCCAATCTTACTTGCAAATTCGGCCGCGCGACAGAAATTACATACCGTGGGAAACGAGCAATTGCTCATACACAAAACCGCAAGATCGGATCGGCTGAAATTTTGAGAATAAGCTTTTCTCAAGGATATCCAGTGATCAATGAATAAAAAAAGAAGCTGCTGAAATCACGAAATGCACCTTAAAATGCTGAATGATGACAAAGTAGCGTCATCTAGATTTGTAATCAGAAGGCCAATGTGGAAACCATTAAAACAGGTATGAAGACTCTTGTGTAAGGTCATATGGACTTACCGCAGGACCCTATCTGTTTTTCCTCACGTTTGTCTGTTCAA
This sequence comes from Ophioderma brevispina, assembly GCA_023653785.1. NCBI lineage: Eukaryota > Metazoa > Echinodermata > Ophiuroidea > Amphilepidida > Ophiodermatidae > Ophioderma > Ophioderma brevispina. The sequence goes on along the minus strand of JAMKCH010067269.1, from coordinate 8,738 downwards.
GCAATTTGTTAAGTCTCTCGACAAAAAGGGCAGACAAGCAGGAGAAATACTCACGACAGTATCCTCTTTTGGTTTTAAAAAGCAACGGGGAAAATGAGAAACCTTCAAACTAAAAAAATAAATAAATTTCGCTTTATTTTGTAGATGCGGGTTTGGCGACTTTCACTAAAGAGTTCCCGAATTCAATTCACGGTCTAGCTTACAACTTGTTTTCAGGGAGTCATTGTTTTTGTCGTCTGTCGGGCAAAACATGTGGGCTATTTCATATATAATTGCGCTATATAAATAATGTTTATCTTCTAATGCGAGATCAGGACAATATAGGACAACATCTGTCCCTTTATACAGCTGTAAATAGCAGGGGATCGTAGATTGTGCGCTTACGGATAAAATTTCGATTTTATTTTTTCACGCAAATACTTTAGGCATTCATAATCCTAAAATTGATGGAAGCACTTGCCAAAACCCTGTTATGGACCCCAGCTTGGATTTCAAGGTTACACAGGGGTCAAAATTTTAAAATGTTCCAATCTTGTTGAAAAGCACACGACACTCTTTCTCAGATTACAGGTATTCATAAAAGGTATGTTTGCACTATCTATGGCTTATAGTTTCGGAAGATTGTTTAAAAAACGGTAAAAATGGTGAAAAAAGTCAATTTTGGTGTGTGAATCAAAGTAAGTTAAATCATGCTTTGATTCAGGTAATATTTTGTGCAAATTGTTTCCCTAGCTTAAAGCGGCACTGGCACATTTTCACAAAATATGAAATTTCTTCAATTTGCTCTCAAATGATAGTCTAGGCCATTGGAAGAACAGAGATATATTTTACACATAAAAAATAACATACCCCAAACAGATATAGGACATTGATATGAGGATAAAGACATCCAGGTATTTTGTAGGCCAACTTTTAAGTTTTCCATAATTTTAATCGTACTCACTGATATTAAAACCACAAAGGTTATAGACCGGTCAAACAGTGTGCATAGCGTGGGAAACATGCATACGGCGTGCGTGTTCTTGTGTTAAATGCCATTTTCGTCGTCTGCTGCATTAATGTCACCGGCGACGTTAAATTATAAAATCGTTCTGTTTACCCATAAGGAAGCTGACTTGGTCTTAATCATTTCGGGGGCGGGCTTTTGTATATAAAAGCTTTACAACCATGCAAAAATATCGATTTTGAAAAATCTTGAGGGCGCACTATGGTTCAAATTGCTGTTTCTTTAAAGGAATGGAAAAAAGATCTTTGTGCGCATCTTTATGCTTCCCATATGCAGATCAGTTAAATCCAACAGCTGCAATCTGTTGATTTTGTTGTGGCCATTTGGGGAATAACCAAAACACAGTTAGATGGCATGCTCTCAAGCTATCGGCCAGTGTCTTTAACTCTAAAATTGGTGCTACTCGTATATGGAATTATATCGAAGAAGAGCTATTATTTCTTTATGATAATCAATTTGGGTTTCCGACAGAGGTAGAAATTGTGAGCAGATTTTTATCTAAATTCTTTCACTTATTAGTGAAACTTTTGATGTGACGTAAATTGCAACTATGTTGACTCTGGCTTTTCTTATTGCAGTTGCTGCTTTGAAGGTATATTCATATCTTCTGATTCATAACTTCATGACGTGGTTTAGTGGTAATCTTCTATCTTGGATTCAGACTTTTCTTATGGACAGGAAATAGAGGGATGTTTTCAGAGGTGAATTTTCTGAGTGGGCATCTGTCACTTTGTGTCCTCAAGTTTAGACTTGGACCTATCTTTTTGCTTATTTTTGTCAGTGATATTACTTTGAATGTGGCTTCTTTTCTTTACCAGTGTGCCGATGACCTCATTGGTAAGGCCCATTAAAAACTAATGATGTGGTTGACTCGCTAATGATCTTGACAAACTCTACAGTTGGTCAGTCCCAAACCCTTCCTCTTAATGCATCCAGTGTGCTGTTATGCACTTCTCTTAATCCAAACCAGAGCTCGCCAGATTACTTTTTGGGTGGTGAACGTTTGGCAATCGTTGAGGATTTCAATGCTTGGCTCTTTTTCTTCCAAGCTGTCTTTTTCCTCTCATGTAGATTTCTTGTGCAACAAATCTCTCGTCTTAATGTTTGCTAATAAGATGTACCAGAATATGAATTTTTCTGCTCTTTTGAATCTCTATAAGGCTTTTGTCCTTCCTCTTCCATACTGTGTAGTTGTTTGGCCCCATATAATCCTGTTACATTAGTAGACTTGAAAAGTTCAAAGGAGGATACACGTGTCGCTTATGTATAGGAAACAGGCTTTGGGAGCATGTAGAGTACACTGACAGTGTCTGAATTTGGTCCTTTTGAAGTATTGATAATTTATTTAAATTTCAGCGGCCTGCAATTTGTTTCAAGCTGTTAAATGATATGATATTGGTCGCAGTATCTTTCATGGCTTTGTTCACAGATTCTTATTTCTCAAGATCTTCTACAGTGGCGGGCAGGACTAATTCCTTTAAAAACAATTCCGTCTTTGTGTTCTTTTCCTAGACTTTGGGAAACATTCCCCCCTTTCATACTCGGCAAGCCAGCTCTCTTCCCAACTCAAGTTCCGTTGTAGGCCGTACATTGTCTCACAGTTATTCCAGCATGTCTCTCTTCTTTTGCATCTCAATTGTATGTTTTATCAGTGTGTTGGCTGTAGCCCATTTTTCGGGTCCTGAGTGACTGTTCTAGCTGTCTTTTGTATTTTCATTAGTAACTCAATTAATTTACTTATTATTATTAATTATTATTATTATTATATGGAGTATTATAGGGCCATGGTCCGATCGCTATATGGCCTCGTCCCCAGAACCCCAGCTTTTCCGAACATGTCACATTTTGGGTATCAGCAAGCAAGCTACATTTTTTTCCGTACCCTGTGAAATCTAGAGCCAAAAGGCTGTTTGGTTGTTAGAAGTTATGAGCGAAAATGTCTCCATTTTGGTCGACCAATATAATTTTGGCACATTACTCTATGGGGTTTAAATCATGTTTCTAGCTCTCACATAAAAACCGATTGAAATATCAACACAAACACTTACAGATGGGGTTTTGGGGTGAGCCCATTATATTAAGATGAAAATTTTACATACTTAATCAGGTCATCCCCTTTAATTGCGCCCTCTCCATCGTAGTCCTATTCAGTACATAATTTACTCTAGGGTCAGGCATATAGTCCCAACATTTTAACACTGATAGATGGAATATTCCCTTTAAAGATATTGTCTATATGACAGCCTCTGAAAGAGTGAGTGTCCAGTGGTTAACTGTCAAGTTCCTAGCAGCAAACACAACGTAATTTGGAGGGTGCCGGCAAATTTTTCGCTACCCTGATGAACGGTTGCAAAACGACACTTATTCTGCAGCCTCGGTATACTCCTTGCCTACAGCTCCTACACAACAATGAATGATAGCTTTCTAGAGTAGAAGTTATAGCCAAGCAGGTGGAAATAACCACGCGAACCATTTTATTAATGTTATTTAGGGTTGCCACTTTTCTTGTGTTTCTTCCCGCACCTTTTTCATTATAAAATTCATAATGAGATGGCAAAAATTTTCAGATTGGCCACAGAAACCCGAACACTGGCAGGCTGTATATTTGTGAGGACTTATCAGATCACAATATACCACACTTTCATCATACCTGCACTTCCATAGACCACAATCACCACAAAATTTGATTGTGGTATATTGTGGTATATGCTTAGTAGTTTTGGATGATCATAACTATACCAAATTGGAGTACTCATCATATACCACATCTACCACAGTAATAAACAACAGCTGCACCATAGGCCAATGTACAGGGCTGCCAGAGAAATTGTGGCCGGGGAACCTTTGTGTTAGAGGCTACGGTGCGGTCGGGTGCGGGTGAACATTAATGTACGCACAACTTTATAAGTCAATGATAAGATCACATACCACAAACTACCACAAAATATTGTAGGTTCTCATAACTATCATATACCACAATATACCACAATATGACCTTGTTTGTATTTTGTGGTCTAGAGCCTTGTCTAATATATTTCTCATTATACCACAATTAATCAAAAAAGACATTACGCGTATTATTGATTGATGGCTTGAACACCCTAAACATTGTAGCGCCAGCCTATAGGGTCTGTTTAGATTGAAGTTTTTTTCATGTATAATTTTGACGCATAACACCGCCGCTATTTCAAGCCGTATTAGTTATCGCTTTACTTGTAAATGTGGTTTTAAGTCTCCAATGGATAGCTATGAAATGAATGCGAATTAAACTGGTCAATCTGGAGCATTCGTAACCGTGCATCCTTTCTCAGTGATTTTTCTTCTATGAAGGTTAATGAATATATTTAGCAATGGTGAAAATGTGGGCAGAATCTTCACTCGCAGCAACGGTTGGCTAAAATTTTAACCAACATGTATTAACAGTGAACAGCCCACGTTGGGTACATGTCTACTCATTCATTTGTTTGGTAATATAGCAGATTGATTGGACCTATTTTACCAAAAGGTGGGCAAAATTTGCCCAATAAATGCTAAAATAATATGCATTATCCAACAAATGGGCAAAATTTACCCATTTGTTGGGCTGTTCACTTGTTAATACACCGTTGTTAAATGTTTAACCAACGTTCTGAGAGTGAGGGAGTAAAAACTAGACGGGTACCTTGATTATCTTTTTACAGCAATCTAAGCATTTTTTTTCATTTCAAGTTTTGACTCCTCAAGTATGGATTGGCTGGGGGAATTACTCCCTCCTCCTGGATTCCGCCTTTTCTGCTTATTTTCTATAACAATATGATTCTCTACGGTAAGCGCATTGCGCCTTACAGAAACAACAATGCAACTTTGGTACAGCAGCTAAATTAGCGCATGCATTTGTAACATCAGAAAAATGCTAGAGAAATTGAGGCCTAAAACTCTCACCATAGCACAGTCATACAGGCAACCACTGTCGGTGCGCGATGGCACTAACACCATGCTTCCTTGTAGATTGAGATGCCTGTAATCTTTAAACTTGGGGTTTATATAAGGACAGAAACGGATGTATGCTGCTTCGCTTGAAAGTAATCTTGCGATGAAATACGTATGTAGCTGTATGTCCTACACAGCCTGGTGTATGTTTTTTGTTTATAAGAGCGCCCTCTTGATGGTAGTAAAGCGAATGATTTATTTATTATAATTTTTGTTTTTTAGTAAAGGTCCATTACTTTTAGTTTTAATTATTTAGAGTTGATCTTTGCTGATTTTCTGTCACTAATGTTCACTGCAAAGCTTCAGCAAGATTATTTCACCGTTTGTAAAAAAAAAATATTAAAATAGTTTAGTTAGGAGAGTGGTTTCGTTAATTACTTATGAATTGTATGCAACCAGGCCCAGAAAAAAATATTTTATTTATTTATGGACTGAAATTCAGGTTTTCCAAGCTTTGCAATTACGAGCGTAGATTCGGTATAGTTCGGAAGTACCTTACATTTTTTTATCATGAAAGTGTCGTTATTATCTGTGATTTTGTTCATATTACGCTACTATAGTGCTTTTACCTTCCTCGAGTCAGTGACGTCAGGGTATAATGTAGACTGTACCCCAGTCTCGGCTCTGTCTCTGGGTTTAGAGCGCACTTGGTTAAAAGATAATGCTAAACTAGAGGACTTTTCAGCTTACCACCCCTGGACAGCCCTGCCAACCAACTTGTCCAAATTGCACAGGGCTCCTGGAATTAACACTAGGTTGGGAGTAGGGTGGAGACTCTAGTGTAATTTCAGTCGCTTAGCGTTTTCATCACCGTGGACCCGAGGGAGGGTCCAGGTATTATGCAGTAATCGCACACTGTTAGAAAAAAGAACGGTAGAATACCGGAATCCCAGCTGCCAGTATTCTACCGTTAAAATACGGAGAATGGTAGAAAGTAAATTTACTGTTTAGATTCATCTTTACGGTTGCTGTTATTTAACGGTAGAATTCCGGCAGCTGGGATTCCGGTATTTCATGGTATTTTACCGTTAAATAACAGACATTTTTAACAGAGCAGCAGGAAAACGCGGGCGTTAATTCAAAGCACTGGCATATCCACGCGTGCGTATAAAGGCGGTGCGAAAATTCACACGCAAAACATCTGTCTGAACGCGCTGACGTCACTGACTCGAGGAAGATAAATGGAGTATATACATCATTGAGAAGTGATTGTGCACAGATGGTACTTTTTCAATATTCTTAACTTCATTCAGACGGAATGAATTGCGTTGGCTTGATGGTTAAATCAGCTCTATAGGAGCGCTCAGTTGGCTTTTTTCCCTGGCTACAGGTCTATAATGTGCTTGCGTGTCATTACACGTTGCTGTGATATCATGCACACACAATAATAGAAGGTCGTGCAACTTTTGATTTTTGTTGCTCTTCTTCTTGTCTGTATTGGTTGCTCTTGCTATCCACACACACATATGGCACGCTCCACGTATCAAATCATGGCGAGTTTTCCCGCCCATGTCGAGTTTCACGCGCTGTGTATCGAGTTTTCCTCGCCATATGTCGAGTGTGCAGCGTTATATGTCGAGTTTACAGCGCTATATGTCCAGTTTGCCCTCTATACATCGAGTTTTGCTCTCTATATGGTGAGTTTGACATAAATCATGTCCAGTTTCAAAATCTCGACATGATTTTTTCTCAACATGAGGAAAACTCGACATGATTTTTTGGTGTATGTGTAAAAAAAATCATGTCGAGTTTGCTCATGTTGAGAAAAAAATCATGTCGAGTTTGTTCATGTTGAGAAAAAAATCATGTCGAGTTTGCTCATGTTGAGAAAAAAATCATGTCCAGTTTGCACATGTTGAAAAAAAATCATGTCCAGTTTTTTAAAACTCGGCATGATTTATTCTGGACATGATTTATTCTGGACATGATTTATGAAACTCGGCACATAGAGTTCAAACTGGATAGGCAGCGCTGTAAACTCGACATATAGCGGGGTAAACTCGATATACAGCGCATGAAACTCGCCATGATTTGATGCACACAAAGTAACCAATCTATATTCTTCATCTTTCAATAAACTGTGTGTTAGCAAAATTAACCCAACACATGCTTCTGTGAAAGCCAGCAACTTAGCGCTAAAGCATTCGAAATCGATACGAAACAAAATAATTATGACCTCTGAGGAAATCAACTTGTTTGCTCAATCGTCGTAAGAAATTTTAAAATATAATATCCTGTAAAAATTGAATTTGCTGGAAAACCGGAAAAGGGCAGTTATTCACGGATCTTCATGAAACACTGAGAAAGTGCAAAGTAGCAAACAGTTTCCCGTTTTAATTAAAGAAACGAAGACTGACTTGCTAATTTATAAGTGATAAATGTGGGATCGGCAGTTTAGTAAACCGTGACTTACATCCAGGTAGTCAGACAGACAAAATGTTGAAAACTGTGAAGTCATTTCAGAAAATATTAGAAGTATATTTCCAGGTTCTTGTCATTTCAAATTGAAGAAAAAACTGAAGAGCGCCCCAATTATCCATTTTTGAAAGATTTTGCACAGTTGCATTGGTAATTGGCTAGTAAACGATACCTATGAATGGTAAAGCTCTGACTTGTCTATGTATCGCAAAAGAAGGAATTCTGTAAGCCCAAGAAAAAAAACAAGTTTGTCTCAAAAGACCGCGCGCATTTTGCTTAAATTTGGTTTTTGACCGCATAATTGCTTTTAGGCTTTCACTCATTTTTATTTAAAATAAAAAATAAGAAAAAAAGCTTAAAATTTGGAAAATTTGAAAAAAAAGTGGGTCGGAAATGCAGTATTTCGCATTAGCATTTTTCTTTAAAAAAACGCATTTCGCATTGCGATTTTTCACATATCTTCTGAGAGAAACTTGCTTTTTTTTCCTAATTAGGAGTTTAATACCGTATATTGATAATGATTCTCTGGTTGTTTTAAACGTCCTTTCAATATGAAATAGGCAGGAAATAGCGCCATGTACGTGTTTACGCTCATCATTAGTTGTTCAGTTGGTTCAGGCAAGTTGGATGTCATATTCGTGAGGTTGCACTATTTCTCAATGGACTAAAGACGTTTCCAGTTCCGCCGTTAAATTACAATCGGGGATGGCGATTCTAATTTGAAATCGCTTCTTTTGATGACATATGCACTTTTGAGCATTACCATTCGCAGGTATAATTTACTAGACAATTACCAACGCAACTGTGCTTTAATTATCAATGCTACACGATGTGTAAAAATCAACTTCAAATTGTACCAGGAGTTCTTGACTACACATTACGTTATTACTGTCAAAGTTATGATTTTCAAACAGATTCTGTTTACCAGAATCAAATCGTGCGAAAAACGGTTGATTTGATGTCATGTTCCCTCAATATGGCGGGTTAAAGGAACTGGCTAATGATAACTTGCCGATTGTGCTCCAAAAGGAATACAGGCACAGGAACGTAAGAAATGGCTGCAAAATAGTCGCTAAATGAATTGTTGGGGTTTGTCAGGGTCTACTGTAAATGTTGAGGGCTAAAGTGTGAGAGGTTGTATGGACCGGAAATGAGATAACATCAATAGAAGATGGTAGCATGTACATCACCGTTTGACTCAAGAAATTGAATGGCAAAAAAGAGGTCACATGATAACTTGAAAACAACTTTTTAATCGCATCCTTGACATTGGGCTGTTGTCATGCAATGTGAACGCGTAATTAGAGATAATTTACGTAAACCACGTGATTTATCATTCGAATTG
>JAMKCH010067267.1:0-29601 GCA_023653785.1 Ophioderma brevispina | reverse complement strand
TTAGAAACACACCCCTGAGTGTGGTGTATAATATATGATACCTAGATACACACGTTAGTTCATGTCAATGCGTGTACAAGTACAACCCACTGACACGGTGCCTTGGTGATGAGCCATTTGGAACTATAGTGGTGCTATCTGGGCATTGAAATAATGGTACTCTCAAAAACCATGGGTCATGTCTTCCATTACATGTCAATGCAACTGAGAAGTTATCCACTGTGATGGGGGCTATCATCCAATCAAAAGTTTTTTTCTAGCTGCTTAGGAAAGGTAAATGAATCCTAGTAGGCATATACCAAGTCCTTTAATTCTTAAAATTGCGAACCAGAGACTTTGGCACTGCTTACAGTAAGAAAACCACCCAAACCTGTTGCATGAATGTGATATGCCCATCCTTTGTTGCTACCAGATGCTAGGGTAACTTGCAATGTAGTGGCTTTTATCTACTCCGATTTTAGACATCTTCGATGGAAAAAAAGGTAAACATTCGGGTGCGATACAAAAAAAAAAAAAAAAGATTAAAACTTCAGTAATGATTAAAATATTCTATTTTGGAATATCCCCAACTGCCTTCAGATTCCCAAAATATATTTTATTCATCCTGCTACTCTCCGAGCACACTCATTACATGTTTCCTCAATACGATACACCCCCATTTAGAAACTGTTATATAGTATAGTAATTTTATGACATCACCAAACAGATAGGTACTGTCAAATAATATAAATGACAAAAACAGTATAAATTCACAAAGTTTTATATGCTACGATATGATATTCCATCCAAATTAGACGTAATATAAGTGATTACAGAAAGAAAATATTAAATTCATCTGAAAACGAGATGCCAAGGCAGATTTAACACTTTAACAAATGTAACTGGTAAATGAAATCCTATCACAAACAATAAAAAGTACAAAAACATAAAACTACTCCCAGTAAATAAGAAGGAAAAATATATTATTAGAAAACAATCTCAATATTTTGAATTGCTCCAATGGCACAACACAGTTTTTACAGCGGAAATCAACTTTAAATGAGAAAGGACACGCCAATAATAAGGTGAAACTCATCCTCTGCAACATTAAGTGCCATAAATTTCGCAAAGTCTATCGTGATGGTTGAATTTTGGTACAGAATGGTGACATTTTCAATCATTATAGAGAATGGGAGCTTGTCCTACTTACTGAATGGAGTTTCAAAGAACAGTTAAACATGGTGACGAATTCTCAAGATAAGTGATTTTTTAAACAGGACAATATGAGTCTAATTTTGATTGAATTATTAATAATGTTTAACAAAGATGACTTATATTAGTTTGGGGCTAGTTAAAATAGTATTGTCAAAATTACCTTGAGTAAAATGTTTGGTCTATACCAAATAATCTTGTCTATTGATAAGACTAAATATACGTTGTAGACCTTAAACCAGACGACCAAGTAAATATGCCAGTTTCATATAACTTTCTATTATCAAGTATTGCATTTATCACAAGAGAATTTCAAAACAGACATGCACTGTATCATTTAAAAATCCACCAATATTCAATCGAGAGACCAACGCACATACCCAAGTTTGTCTAGGAAAACTATCTATAATTCACCTCTTTACTCGCATTATTGGTAGCCTTATATGTACTCCTAAAATTAATTACAAACTTTACAATGTAAAGTTTCCACAGGTAGTTTATCACAATCGAAAGAAAATTACGTCATTAATTAAAGGTTTTTCAATAAATAAGGTGCAAAAAACTTCACAACCGTAAGTTAAGAGAGGTGGAATGAAAGAATTAAATAACTTAATACAAACAACATTTGTAAGAGGAGCTGTACAAACTTTCCCTAATCTTGAAATAGGCATTGATAGCTTTCTCTTTAAATCGTAATAAAGCTGAAGAAAAAGGAAACAGAAAGTACGAATATCACGCCCAAATAACAATTTCATTAATAATTCCCAGGTTAGTATCACCATAATGAAAATTGAATTGATTTAACACATGGCAAAAAAACCTTTTATTTAAAAATCATGATATTACGATTTACATATTGAACTAAACAGTTTCCATTTCTACAAATAATTATGTAATCTATCCAAAGCACATGAAGACCACTGGGCACTTCGAAATAATAATTAGCATACATTAAACAGTTAAGCGAAAGATCTTTAAGATTGTAACTGTATGCACATGTTGGCATCGAAATATGCCGGTAGATCACTTAGAATATATTAAATATAAGACTAAGGATACACCGTGTTTAACTCTAACAGTGGCCTCCAATGGCGGATCCAGGATTGAAAAATGTCAACATTACCGGGGGGCTGAAAGGCTGTAACTGGTCCAAATAGCTCAAAATGGCTGATTTTGCAGAATTGCAGAATTACGGGGGGGGGGGAGGCGCGCGCCCCTACGCCCCTGAATCTTATATTGTATTTTATTGCAAAGCAAAAACAGATTCCGAAAACAGAGCATTACATATCATGAACAATCTTTAAAAACTTACCACAATACCATCTGAGTAACTTATACAATAAAAGCATTGCGCCAGACAGTATCAAACGCTGCTGAAAAAAGGGATGAAAATACATTTCTACAATCTAAGTAAGTTTCCCCCAGCCGATTGATGTAATATCAAGAGTACGTGATCCTTTTTGAAGCCAATTGATTGGAGGAATCACTTTATTACTATCAACAAAAGAACCTAAATCGATTATATAAAACTAGACAAACTAATTTACACACACATCCTGGAACAGCAAACCTCTATAATTGTAGGACGTGCTTATCACCATGGAACAATGACCACACGAATAATGTAAAATTAACGGCAAGGGACATGGGCAAGCACAGAAATACCCTCTTTCAACATCTCAGGATTAATACCATAGATACCAGGTACTTTACCCTTTTTCAGGTGAAGTGCAGCATCACTATCTTCAGAGTGTGTAAAAAGAATCAGTTACCGACATTCACAAAAAATTATCTAATTGAGAAGTAAAATTATTGATAAAATTTGCGAAATTTGTATCAGTATGAGGGAAATGTTTCTATCATAATGTAAGAAAATGCTGCCAACCATTGTTTTGGACGGATAGAACTTTGAGTTGACATCTTGTTGGTACACAAATCATCACAAATTTTCCGTAATGTTTGTGGCTCATTACTTTCCGACCCAAAACCCCCATCCTGACTCCTACATTGAAAAATATTGGTTCGGAAAGCAATTTTTTCACCGTTCAATAACTTAATGTACTTATATTCCATAATGTGAAGCTTGTAGGCCCTAGTGCTACTTCATTTCTTGAAATAACTTGCCTCAGAATTGTCCAAAATCCACTTTTTCTTCCACAAAAAAAAAAACCAACAACACAAATCTATCGGCTCTGGAAAAGACTTCAAAAACAATAAAATATTCAATTATAACCCCAAACAACTGCTCCTCTATCCAAAACCGTTCCACTCACAATGCAAAAGGCAGTAGGCCTACCTATCCACCCCCAATACGTGTATACTTACTGTCTTCTGCCCACATATTTTTGGACCCTAAAAATTAGTACCAATTATATACAGAGTTATCAGACTCACGCGTCTGATAACCATGATAACCAGGAGTGGCAATGGTTTTGTGTTATTAAATTATAATAGGGCTGTTTTTCTTAGAGTGTATCGGTGCGCATGGCTAAGAGCGAATAGCTCTGGAGCCATGGCGCGGATGGTCAGTCTTATGTTTGATAGAGATACTTTTGCAGGGGAAGTTTGTGAGTTTTGCGTATGCACAGGTAATTTACAGAAGCAGGATTGATGTGAACGGCACCTATTTGTCTAATTTCTCATGATATTACTAAGATCTTTTGAACACAAAGGTTTAAGATGATTTTTAATGTCACTGGGACCGCGAGACTGCCATAGTAAATGCATGTAGCAGTTTCACAAATTACCCTCCATGCCCAAATCGAACAGATCGTGTCCTACCCTCCCTGTACAGAACCACATGTATAGTTCTCAAAGTTGATCGATTGACGCGTGACAACAGAGATACAGAATGATTGCTGCTCTGCCGTATTGTAGTAATAAACGGTAACGAGATGAATAGTTTGGGTCCGTGTCAGGTACCAGGTCACGTGTCAGTTATCAGATATCAGTTCGCTCTTCGGGGGCGACCGATTTATATAAAATCCGACATATGTTAACTCACGGGTTGTAAATATTGACCCTCTGCCCAAAGTGCTATTATTTTTTTCCAAAAACAACCGTTTATATGTCTAAACAGTACACAATTACCCATTTCCCTACTGCTTCAAAAACAGACGTACGATGGACGATAATCGGTTGTTTTTTGCCAAGTAGGGATACGTACGTCATTTTTACCTGAAGGGTTTCCACGAAGCAAAGAATAAACAATGCCGTGACGTCATCAAATCGTTATTTTTCCAAAAATTGGTGTTATTCCCATAATAAAATTCCTTTTGAAGATTCAACATCTGTAATTGTGACTTTAATAATAATATTCAATTGTCACAGCATGAATGTGAAAAAGATGGGGTCCATAAGTCTACAACATGAAAACATAGTCGGCCGGCTAAATACCCTTCCGTGGACTGAATGAGCCACACAGATAGGAAAAGGAATCGGTCTGCATATACCGGCCTGTAAAATCTTTGTCACCACAAATCCGCGCTATTGGGGGTATTCGTGTTTTACCGAGAACACGCGAAAAGGAACGAACGGTGAGTCCTGTGCGTATTACCGTGAGGCATCTTAGCTAACGCAACCGCTTTTGTTGTTAGGGTTGCGTTTAAAGATTTGGCATGGCACAAAGATCGAAAGGGCTCGCGGGTTTGTTAAAATTCCCGCCTCCCGATCACATTTGTAATGGTTAGAGTGGGCGGGTTGTGGCCAAAAATAATTTCCCTTTTAATGGTGTTATCAGGGGGATTTTTGAGACTGTCAAGGCAATTGCATGCCATCATGTATGATAACCCTATAGCTTTGGGCAGACTATGGGTGGGCCCACAAAGGAGTTCCTAACAACTACTGGAATCCTCCAGGGAGATATTCCTGCTCCATATCTCTTTGTAGCGTGTTGATTAAGCCTCAGACAGAGTCTGACCTCATGAAACGACAAAGGATCAATCAAACCCAAGGCGTTCCAGACGTCAATGGGTCAGCATCTAAAAGACCTTGACTACGCAGTGATATAGCTCTAACAGCTGATTCGATATGTGGTGCACAAGATACTAACAATCACTGAGAATGCTGCAGACAAAGTCGGGCCTACATCTAAATGCCAGAAGATCTGAATATAGACTGGCAATGAGGGAAGACGATCATCAACCTATATGCACAGCAGAGATACCAACTCAAAGAGGTCAAGGACTTCAAGAATCTAGGGTCTTATGTTGCGACAGCAAGAAAGAACTTCCTGTCACGGCAAGGACAAGCTTGGAATGCACGCAATAATCTACACCACTTATGGCAATCTGGTATCTCCAATTCAACAAGTGAAATTCTTTAGAAGCATGTGTAGCGCGTATCAAGTTATATGGATCTGAGACCATGAAGAAAGAGCTACAGGATAGACTGGATGGCACCTACACCAAGCTCTTATGCGAGTACAAACATATCCTGGCGCGAGCACAAGGACCAAGCACAGATATATGGAGATATCCCGACAATTTCATCTTCGTGTTGCCCAACGCCGTGCACGATTTGCCGGTCACTGTAATCGTGGATTGCCACAGTAGTCTCAGACGTCACATTTGGAAGTTACCATGCCAAAACAGGGGTCGTCGCCTCTTTAACTACAATGATTGTGATTGTCGAGACAGCCAGGCAGGATCCATCTGACATCCCCAACCTAATACAAACAGGGACATTTGGCGCTACATGGTGAAAGCGCTCGGCTGCGGCCACGTTAGATTTAGATAGATGATGGGAATCATTAAAAAACAATTATGATGAAAAAAAATCAAAATGGTCTGATTTTTCTTCCTCACATGTCACCAAAAAATTATGATTACAATTTTGGGTATAGAATGGATTGAATTGAGCCCATTATTATTTGGGTGTAATGAGTTGACAAAAATATTGGGTGGACGTAGTCGAGGCCCAATATTTTAAAACACAAAACGAGACCAATAAATATGGGCGAAAATAATCCGATTTTGTTTGTTTGAATAGTAGGTAGCAAAAAGTGAATTACAAGTGGCCAGTGTGTGTTTTTAATGTGGTCGGCCACATATTCTGAAGAATGTTTGTTCACACGTTCAAAAGGAAACATGTCCAAGCTTAAATTTTCATTGGGATCCGAGAGATATTTGACATTTCTTCTGATAACAAAATCTCAATTTTGATAGAGTAAGTGTGTGTGTGGTGGTGTGGGGGGGGGGGGTTGTTCGATCGGGCACCCACCTTTAAAATGAAAAAAGGTTAATATGTGTATAATTATAGCCCACTTTGCTACAGACTTTGGAAGATTGTTTTCCAAAATAATTCTTATACAGAATAGGCCCCATTAACAATCGCCCCCAGCAGAGCAACACTGTAAAGGACGTACCGCATTTGATAAGTAAAAAATAAATAGTGAACAATGCCTTAAAAATTTAGGGTAAAATCCGAAATATGTGTTTTAGATTTACGGAGCCGACCCGTCGGGGTGTTTATTTTTGAAATGAAAGTTCGGTTTTCACGTAGAACAAGCCAATATTATTACTGGATCTATACCACACCCAGTTAAGAGCAAATTGAAAATAAGGCTGACTTTGATAACCAGTTATCTACTACTCCGTAAAACGGGAAATTTATAGGGTATTTCCGTAATCAGCCATTTTTTTGTTTTTGATACAGTGTTAAAACGGCTGTTGACAAAATCGTTTGTCTTGATTAGGGGGAAGTGTCACAGGCTTGTTAAAAGCTGTTAGGTGATGTGAAATACTAATATAAGTACATTCAGCAAAGTTCACCTAAACTTCAATAAATTTTTATCATGGAGGGTCTTATATTTGAAAAGAACTCAGTTCCTTAGACGGTAGACCCATAAAATTACCCAATTTTATTGTCGCATAGTATAAAAAGGCTATAAAATTACGTATTTTGGGGTATTTGGAAATACAGCAAAGTGTATTTTTATGCTTTGTAAAATTTTAGGCCTAGTAGGACTAAATTTAAAACTGGTCGCGCTCTGATTCATTTTAAATAATTCAATAATCAAATATACTATTGTGAATTGCTAATATAGAGTGCAGTAAATAAAAAATGTAAAATGTCACGTGATTTATCCATTCTGTCAACAAAATACGGTTAATGCAAATTACAGGTTTTTTGACCAGGTTTTGATTTGTAGATGTTTAAAACAAACTGTAATTTATGAGTACACAATGTAAAAAAAATCTACATTAGTGGGCCTCAGTGTTTTGTTTTTAATCAGGAGTGTTTCAAACTGTAATAAACTTAACGAATACATTTTAGTTGTGTTTGATGATTGAATTCTATTTTACAATATACTGAGCTTTTACCGGTTTTGTTGGCAGAATGGACGTCCGTAAACTTAAATTTACCCTTTTTTTTAACAGTGCAGTTCGACTAAATCCCGCGTCCCTTTTTAGCTTTTTTATATACTTTGAGGACTCAACTTGCCGAGTGTTTGGGTGCTTATAAACTTTTAAGGGATTCATAACTTCGTTTATCTTTTTTCCTTCATATCACTTTCGCTATCCAAACGTAAATTAGCTCTGGCCGACTCTAGACAAGAAAAGACCGCTGATATGTTAAAAAGCATGTCGACGACCAGGCGGGAAGCGGGCGGGCCCACAACAGCTTTCTCTACAGTGGGAACTCTATGGTATTCTTTGATAATTATCAGAAAATATAAACAATCGATGCTTTTTTGTCGACATGCCAAAATACAAAGGCGGCCAGCATCATGAAAACGGAAGAAGGAAGGAAGAAAAATAACGAATGTATCGGTGAGTACACAGACACGCGTTTGCACGTTTACCGCTGAAGACGCCGCCAACGCATACGCTAAACGAAAGATTCCGAGACGCGTTAAAATGCATGCGAACATTACGAAATACCCCACAGATTTATTATAACACTAGATAGCGTACGCCGTGTTGAAGAATAGGCGGCCACCGTAACCGTGTTTGAAAATTATAAATATTCATTACTGGTCATCCATCGAAACGCGCCCGCGTACGCGCAGCGCCGTAACAAAACCTGTTGGCCTGGAAAACGGTTAAATCGTTCCTATTGCAATGCGGAAGTTTGATAAATTGGTACACCACGCTATGTTAATCAGGGAATAGATGAATAAAATTGGTACACCACGATATGGAAATAAGTACGCACAGCGGGAAAAGATGGTTACGGCTTTTGAGGTGGAGTTCGCTATCTAGTATTAGAAATCGGTGGAAGACCCCAATAGCGCGTCCATGGGACAAACAATGGCGGCAAGCCGGGATCTCATTTCTATCTGTGGAATGCGCGACGGATCCCCTGTTAGTTTAGCAGGCGTACAAGCACTTGCGCGCGGATGCGGGGGTAGCGTCAGACCTGCTACAACCGTTTAAAAGTATTAAACCAAGCCCCAAAAGGAGGGTTCGGACGACTCGTTTGGGAATATTTTGTCAACAAGCAGGCAACCCTTCAATCAATTAGGGGATTCGTGGTTGGAAAAATCTTGCGCTACGACTACCAGAAAGTGTAAATAATGAAGATGAGGGAAAGGCTTTCTAATAAAAATTATACAATTCTTATGTTATTGTTGTCAAAATATAACGTACACACTCCTTGAGGTAATATCATCAGGAATCATACGGACATTCAAATATCAAGGATGCCAGTTGAAATGAGGTGAAAGTAAAGACATCGTCTAAACGGAAAAATCATCGCATGCTTGATGCTCCACGCTCCATGCCATCAGGCGTTGCTGACTGTGTTGTGTGGCTGTGACGCGTACCAAATGACCATCACAACGCCAACTTGGCCGTGACCGCAGGGCCTTTTCAAAAAGCACAGGTTACCAAGTATGCAGTCTGTTTTCCTTTGGCGGATGATCTTAGCACTCCCAAGCAAGAGGGAATCAGCGTCGTATTTATTTTCTGCCAGCCATCCTACTCGCAAGTCGCGAAAAAAATAACGATACGTGGGGACACCTTGTGTGTATCGATATGGGTGAGTAACTCAGCTCAATGCCAGTTCTGTTCTCATTCACATAGACAGAGCGAGTGTGCTACTGCAAAGCCTGCTCCAATAGATGGGGCATTCCCACAATTTTTGTGTCGACGGGAAGTAGACAATTATTGTTCCTTAGTTTTGGATGTTTGAGAGGGCATGATTGATAATAGTGCATCTATTGTTGGCAAGACTTCCATAAAGTACCCCCCTCTCATATATTTAATGCAAAATAAATGTATTATTTTAGCTGTTATTCCGTTTTGATAAACAAGGCCAAAATTAGAATAAAATTGGTATCATTATAATATTCCCGAGGGGTAGTACAGGGAACTTTACGTCGTTTTTTGCATTGGCGTCGGCAAGAGAGGGTGATTCGTAAATGTGAAAATGCAAAAGATTTGTAAATGACTCGTCTGAAATGACCGAAATTTCCAGTATGACTCCGTTGTAACTATACGAGGGGGGGACAATATGGAAGTTTTCATTTGTTGAACAGGGGAGGGAGCTCGGAGTAGCATTTGCAGAATTGTTAGAATAGAGGGGCATTTTGTGATCACAGCCTCGGGCCACAGCCTCATCCAGGGTTCTTTTTTTGAATAATTCTTTTAAAAATTTAATTTAGATCAGATTTTTTTTAGTGAAATAACTTTTTATTTTTAAAATCGGCAAGTTTTCGCAGCCCATCTTAATCTTTTTTATCTTAAATTGGGTTAATCCTAGAACTTAGAAGATCAAGATGTGAACACATTTCAACACAGTGTAAATAAATGAATCTTACAAATAGGCTATAAATTTGCAAATATTTTTCAAAAGCATCTAATAGGTCCTGTCCTGGTCCGATCGCTGTTAGCCTCATCCCCGGGGGACCCCAGACATTTTAACGGAAGTGGTCAAAATTTTGGTATCAGAAGAAAGTATTGTTATCATTTACCCTGTGAAAACTTACCCTGTGAAGATATGGCGGTATTTTATAAAGTTAAGCATTGTAGTTCCATCATTAATTATATTTGGCCAATGGAACTTCTATGGTATCAATTAATGTATCTTTAGAATAAATTAGGAAAAGGTATCTATATTTGTTTATTATGAGCAGGTACGCAAAATAAATTTTAAAGGGCAGCCCAATTTCAAGGCAATTTTTCCGTTGTGAAAAGGGCATCAAGGCAATTACATGTGAATGAAAGGGACAAGAATGGCAAAAAATTAGGGCATCAAGGCAACTGGTAGTGGCACCGACGGCAATTGCCTTTGGTGCCTTCGGTTATTTTGCACCCTGATATGAGGTTAATTTTAAGGAGAATTTCAATACCACAAGGATAACGTAATTAACTAAACAAATTGGAGCTATTTCTTGAATTCAATTAGGTCTCAAACTTTAACTTTGTAACTGTTATATGGCCTCCATTTTCGGGATTAACTTTTAAAAATCTTATTTTCTCAATTTAGTTGCAGAAAATATTCTCACGGAAAGCACTTGTTTACTATAAAAGAGAGAAAAGGGGGATTCCCTAGAGGAGTTTATGCTAAGTGCCACTGTTAGGATTGCACAATAGGGAAGTGGGGAATTCCCAAGGAGCTAAGTAGAAACTCTTTATGTCTTGGAGATCAAAACATTTGTAAGATAAGGGAATTTCCCACAAAGTATAATTATATGAAGTGGTGTAATTCAGGTGATGAATTCGATTGGTCAGAGTGTAAAGTTATGTTTATGCATGAGACATGATGTAATGATTATTGTTAGAAAAGGGGATCTATCTGTGAGTAGTTAATTACTATCGCTGGAAGGACTCTCTGCCAGAAGTTGAAATCAGGAGCTGAAATAGAGCTCTGGAGTATACAGTATAAATTCTAGCTAGTTTTACTCTACAATTTAATGGTAGATTTGAGTTTAATCTACATCTAGTGCCAGGATTAATTTTGGATGCGCCGGAGCTTGATAGCTAAAGTCTCTGCTGTCGTCTTTAACCAAGAGCTTCGTTTTGGAAGAATCAAAAAGGGATTCCGTTGTGATCCCTATATGAGGACATAGCGACAGAATGATGGTGGTATATTACCTGGATTTTATTCTGGGGCACAAGTTGTCGGCGAGGGCAAGCACCGTGTCTTGAAACTGTGGACAAGATTACCTGAGAAGATTCCCTTGAATATTACTGACTTTTGTATGCACTGGTGACGCTGTCAGTGTGAGTGCTTCGCTGAGAGGACCTAGCAGCGTTGAACTGCAACGCCTCTTTTGAACCATTAAGTATCCGTTACATAAATGTGTGTAATTGTGTAATTTTGA
Organism: Ophioderma brevispina; assembly: GCA_023653785.1. Classification (NCBI taxonomy): domain Eukaryota; kingdom Metazoa; phylum Echinodermata; class Ophiuroidea; order Amphilepidida; family Ophiodermatidae; genus Ophioderma; species Ophioderma brevispina. Next base: position 18,140 of record JAMKCH010067267.1, on the reverse strand, counting down.
TTATGTAATGTTTTGGGACTACCACATGCTTGACCCAAGATTTACAAGTCATTAAAATTGTGATTATATTTATAAAATAAGATCACTTGTGCACAAGGCTTAATGTAGTAGTGTTGAAGGTTATTATGACCTTCGACGCATACAGACGTCATAACAGAATAAATTAAAATGCCCCAGCCACCTCTCGATAATGTCAATCAGTTGGCATATTTGTTGCTTTTAAATTTTTATTAACATAATAACCCAATAGTCCCTTTCTTTTGTGTAAAAATGTTTGTGTGATTATGTGCAGAAAACGCAAGACGTGTCGTTTGCAATAGGTATTGGAATAAAAATGTTTAAAAACATAAACAACAATTTGAGACAATTTGGGGGGTTTGTCTAACATTGTACCTCCAAAATGCACCGTTTTCATGTAATTCGACCGTATATGTATGTTCAATACTAATGTGGATCTTGGTAATTTGAATGTCACTGAACAAAATATTAACTTGAGAAACAAGGGTTTAGAGGGACAAACCATACAGGAGCTTATAGGGGAAATGACTGGATATTGAGGAGGCCTTATTAACTAGTGAGTTAAAACAAATTTGCCCCAAAGTATGAGGTAAAAGACTTTCCTCCACTTAATTCTGTACTTAAAAGGGGCATTCCTGGATTCCACAACATTCCCCCAATTAACCTCGACCCAAACTTCCATGAATTCAGTGTTCGATTTAGAGGGGTTTTACATGCACAGATGCATGCAACATTTGCTCTGTGCATGTAAAAATTCTGCCCGTGCATGCAGATTTTTGTGTATTAAAGCCCATTTTCTGACAAAAACCCCAGTTGTGCATGTAACTTTTATTTTAAAATCGAACACTGCATGAATTCCCCTGATACTGTATCTAATTAATGGCAGGGGTGGCACCAGGTGGGTGGCGGGGGGGGGGGGGGGGGGGGGTGGCCGCCCCCCTGAGATTTTCAAAATTTAGAAAAACGGGGTTTTGCGCAAAAATTAGGGTTTTTTAACCAAATGAGTCCATTTTGTACTGTTTCGCCCCCCATCATGTTTCGCCCCTCCTATGATTTTACCCTGGCGCCGCCCCTGATTAATGGTATGCCCCTTATGATGCCTATTACTTTCATGAGGGAGAAAAGAGCGAACCAAAATATGAACCATAGTTGAATGTACAACAGAAGTGGAAGATAAACGTCAGCTACTCGACTACAAAAACTCAAGTTTGGTGCATTGAGTTGTGAAAATGTATATCGACCTTGGTACCTGTAAAGAATTTGGTTGCTCAACAAAATACAAAGAATAAGTCTTGTCTTGTCTTGTCTTGCTACTCTGAACAGCTCAACTTGAGCAACACTCAGAAGGATATGTGTGGGGTTGCCTAGTCCAGCTGCAGATGATTTTGAAGTGCACCTTTGAAAGCATTAGAATCTACAATTGAAGTGATGCATTTAGGCAAGCTGTTCCAAGCCCTGGCAGACTTCGGGAAAAAAGAATGGAGATGTGATTGTGATAATGACTGAGGAATGATGAACTTGTTTGATTTAAAACTTCTGGTTATCATTCTTGCTTGACTGGATTGGTTGTTGAAATTGAGGAATTTGGTGATGTTCATATCCACATGCTGATAAACTATCTTATGTAGCATGAATAAGTTATTACATTGTCTTCTATGTTGGAGTAAAGAGAGCTTCAGATCATTGAGCATTGAAGTGACGGAGCTTGTTCTTCTGTAGTCTTGGGTTATGAAGCGTGCAGCCCTGCGTTGAACTGCTTCAATCTTGTTAATGTTCTTTTTTGTGTGAGGATCCCATACTGAACTGCAGTATTCTGTGTGTATAACACAGTAATAATAGCTGAACTAGTAAATGAAAACTGAAAGTTAAAGGTTGAAAAAAATTAAATCTAGCAAACACATTTGATAACAGTTCACAACTAACTTTACAGTGTTGAAAGTAGATTGTGTGGTGTGAATTTGAACAACAACTTGAACACACGTATACGTAATACAAGTATAAGTTTAAAAAATTGTGCCACCATAGAGGTGACACCAGTGAATCGAATCTGCTATTTGACTCTTTCCTGCCAAAAGTCCGTGAGCGCATTGTGTCAGACACATTGGTGCCATTCTTCAGGATGTCAGCACACTTGACCGAAACTTTATTTGGCCTCCCATGACCAAACACTAATCGAGCGAAAGTGGAAATATTATTTAATGGTTTAGATTTTGTCCAAAATCTTACCAAAAACAAGTGTTTCCACTTTCGCTAGAATGATTGTTTCTCGCAGGAGGCAAATAACGTTCAGGTCCCACGTGTGTGACATCCCGAAGAATGGGCACCCACTAGCTTGAATCAACTTACTTCACAAGTGAGTGTACCGTACCAATTTTGCATCAAATTACTGTAACAACACCATTACCACCATTGTTGGATCAAATTTTTGTTGAATGATTTGGATACACACAGCTCCCCTCATTATAAATCGACTTGCCAAAAATGTACGCAAAATAGTTTTGTCCCTCCCTCCCTCGCCCTCCCTCCCTCCCTCATCCCTCACTCCCTCAATCCATATCCTCCATCCCTCCCCTCAAGCCCTCCCTCCCTCACTCCCATCCCTCCCTCCTACCTTCCCTCCCTCCTGCCCTCCCCTCCGCCTCCCGCGGCCTCCCCCCTACCGCTCCTCACAGTAGCCCTCCACAATGGTGAAAAAAGTCGCCTCCCATCCCTCCAGTCCTCCCAGGATGCCCTCCCACTGCCCATAGCTCCCAGATCACAAAAAAATAACCCCGGGTCCCGGATCGCCTCCCCTCCCAATCCCTCACACGACTCCCGTCCCTCACTCATTAGTTTCTTAAGCCCTATGTTTACAAATCCAGAAATCCTCCCGAATTTCACACAATTTGATCTAAAATAGGGTTAATAATATTGTCAGAAAGCACATACGAGCAATACCCAAGGCAGCGCTTTGCTTTTTTTGTTTTAGGTATTTTGGATCCCAAAACATGCAGACTGCAAATGCCATAATCGAAAAGACCAGTCTACAGTTGTACTTTTGATCATCTTCAACCCAAAATCAAACTATTTTTTAAATCTAACTTAACTCGTGTAAACAAAACAAAAAGTCCTTGCCCTTCTCGTTCCATTTCTCGATAGACTGGAACTTTAATTTAATTCGGCTCTGATGGACAAAAATTTAAGTATTTATAAAGTTATTTTTAAATCACTTTGGATCTGGTCTCACAGCTGTTAAGGGGGGGAGTATCAAACCCAGTACAAACTGTGTAAACTGTTACATTCATAATGTATCATTGCTTTTATTACAATATCTAGAGGAAAGTAAGATTGAGGACATAAGCAAATTAGATTGACTTTGTAAATAAAATTACCCCAGTTTTTTTTTTAAGCTGCTATGGGACTTTTGGGAGTTTTTTTTTCAGTTTAGATCATTATACTGATGGGTCCACTATTTCCCAAATTCCAACCTAACTTTTATGAGCAAGTTCTTTTCCTGTCTCTGACCGAAAATATTCGAATCTTGACCGTAACCTCTACTTTATCTGGTAATGAAACTTCCTCATGGAGGTCCATTTTCAGCCATCCATGAAAAAACTTTATGTCTCACCTGGTACATTATAAATTTGACATTATATTGAAAGGAAAAAGGTCCATTCATTAGGACAACCCTGGCTTCAAAACCCGGGTCTAGGGGTGCTGAGGTTAACTTCCTTTTTATACCCACACCAGCCTTAATGTTTTTGTTATTCACAGGTAAACTGCAGAAGCACGCTACAAGTGATCACGGTGTCTGGTGTTTATTCCCATCCATTTGTAACTACACTTCCAGGCAATTGGTGTGGACATAGGATCAACTGCATTTTCCGATTTCACTTCAACTGCGGTTTCAGTTATTCTACCCTTCTTTCCCTACCCCCTCTCCTAATGTTATTTTCCCACGCCTCCTTTTCATAGCTGTCCCGACCCCCCCTCCCCCCCTCCTCTCTTCCACGCAACCTCCCCCACAATCGTTCCCCCCCCCCCCTAACACACCCCCCCCCCCCCTACCACTACATGAGCAAATGGAAGTAATAAAGGACGGTATGCAAACCCTACTAAGGAAGCTAAGAAATACACTGCTTTTGCCTAAATTGGTGAACTGCAATCAATAGGGGGGCGCCAGGGGGCAGGGATTCAAGGGAGGTTTTGGGAACAGGGTCCGCGACCCAGGGATGGTGTTAAGAGCATTAAATCTTCAATTGCTGGTAATTTAGAGGTGTAAGATTTCATGATTCTCTAGAACCTCAATTTTTTGTTTAAAGGTTTTCGCCTATTTTATTTCCAACCTTTCAGAAATGTTATGTATCACGCTTCCCCTATTCTGCACTTGTGTTGTAACTAATTTTCTGTTTATGGACAGAAAATGCACATTAGAATTAATTTCCTTTCCCAGAGGAGATCAAATTGCACGCAATATTCGGCACACATACTATACTAAGGAGGCCAAAAGAAAACTTTCAAGGATATAAAATCTCCCCTTCTTTTTAGGTAAGTCGGGGATATACTTTCCGCGCCTTTTTCTCCTTGCCATGTCCCCTTTTCCGCCCCTGTCCTTTACTTCATTTTACCCCTGAACCTCTTGTGCCTTTAAATTTAGCACTTTGGTGGTTATGTTAACATAACTGTTTGCCTGCTGTCCTACATTTTTAAAATTTTGTCAGGTCTATCACCATGGTGGTATTAGGACTAAATGCCCCAACATTATTTTTTTTCTCCCTCCTCTTTTTTGTGGGCCGCCAGCTTTGCTGGAGGACCACTTAATCAATCCGTTGTGTGGTGTGTATGTGTGTGATGTGTGTCTGTGTGTTGTGGTTCACTAAAATGTTAAGTTTTTTAACCCCTTGACCCTCAAATTTTTTTGAAAAGTTTGAAGTCAATTGGCCCCCAAACTTCTGTCATAGGTGTACAACTCAAATGGGACGCCTCCTCATGTTTCAAGTGAGGATCAAATGAATCATTTTCCGCGTCCAGGTTCGTTGCTCTCAAGTTTAAAAATAGGCTAAAATGTAAAATTAAAACCGCAATTGAAAAGTTGAAGTTTCTTGGCCCAAACTTCTGCAATAGGTGCACCATGGGATTGGGATCCCTCATATGTTGATGAGTCAAAGGTCATGTGCCAATGTCAAAGGTCATGGAGCGCCCACAGCTTATATGGGTCGGCATTTCAAATAAGTGGTCAGGGGGGGGTGTGTCATATTTGTGGGCGATATTACTTTGTCCACAATTTTATGGTGTCCAAGTCAAATATTTCAGGAAGTACTTAAAGTATGGGCAACAAAATTCTGTCATTTTGTACTAATTTTGTTCTTTCTTTTTAATGCAACAAGTCCCATTTTCCTTTGAATGGATAATAGCAAAGTTACGTTTAAAATTTGTCCCAATGATGTCAGGGTGGAGTCGTTGGATGAGCGTCGTGGAGGAGCAGCCCATGATTTGTACACATAAACACTACTGACAATACACCAAATGTTCTTACCTTTGTACCTTTGTAACCCTGAAAAATTATTTACAGGTACGCAAAATAATTCTTTTCATAAGCATTGTGGTTGAATACCTAAAGATGCCAATTCCTGCAAAGAACGACCATGCATTTAATACAGGTTTCACGAGTAAAAGTATACAGGGTGAAAAAAAATCCTTTTTGGTGTTACCTAATTTTTTCTAAATCCATTTTATTTCTTAATCGTTGTAAACAACCTGTCTTTAATCTTTTGAATACCACCCGTGATACTGGTTATGTGGCACTGGTCCAGGTTTTAAAACACCAGAAATTTTGACATATGCTATCCCAGTGGTTCAAATTATGTATCCTGTTGTGCTATTTCACTGCCATTTTTTGTGGGTATTTCCCATTCCTTTTCCCTCCTGCTATCATTCCCACAATAAATTGCTTTATTTTTTACCTTTAGACAAGTATTTTAGAATTGTGAATATGTTTTAATGCTGTAGGACAAATTATGCTTATACATCAGTGTATATTCAAATTTTTTTCTGTGTATATGTGCAGGACACCTAATTTTTAAAATAGGGTCCTGCACAGATACCACAGAGAAATGTGAGAAATACAGAGGGATTGCCTTCCTTTTTATCACCCTATATGAATTTTATCAAGAATGCTGGTTTTAGAATAGGCCTCTTACAACTATCTCTTTTCCTGGCTACACTGTTTTACGAATATTTTATTGGTTTCAACTTTCATCAGTATTAAGCAAGTTTTGAGCCCAGATGTGTTTGCTCTTCAGGGGTAATTTTTTTATTTCTTATCACCCTGTATAATCAAAGTACACAACAAGAGTATGGGTCATTAATGTTTAGAAAGTTATTTGCTTTCCATTACCAATGACCAGGAAAAGATTACTTCTGAAAGTAGTATGAACTCTTATTAACATGTATTTTCCAACATTAAAAATCAGACATACTTTTGACCACCCTGTATATGTGAACACAAGGTATTGTGAACTCTTTCGGTCTTTGCCTTCCTTGCTTGTTGATGGGCCGAAGTAAATAACCAATTTCTGAATCCATATTATTTTGATCCACATATCACTTCAGAAGGAACCACGAACATTTTCACCATGACAGAAAAATGTGTTAACGTTTTTTGTTGTTTTTGCACCCTGTATATTCTGACCGGGCACCCATATAAAAATGTTGTACTTAGATCTGTTTTGGCAACATGTGTAATATAGCTTGTCCAAAATGTATCACTTTTAATTTAAAATGGTCTAGAAAGGTTTGATTAAATGTAGTACTCTGTGAGTAAAAAGGCCAGATTTTTATTTTCTACCATTAATCGTTTTGTAGGCCAACTTATAAATGCGACCCTTATCTTCTTTGAATACAGCGATGCGAAAGCCGACCACCGCGAAATTCTAGTTCATTATTGCTTTTCTACTGGTTCAAATCAGTGTTCTATGTGTTTCCTGTACAACAGATTATAATTTTTTATTCAAGTATCATGTTTCTGTTTCTTTTCGTTGCAGATTGTGGGGGCCATACTCTGTTTCTGTAAGTAACCTGTTATTTCTTTTCATTGAACCAATTTTTTGCATACCCTCAATTTCAAAAGGTCCTTCTTTGGAAAAATAATATTTTTGTGCATTTCGTTTCTAATGGCCCTACTTTTAAAAATTTGCAAACCCCCAGTGGCAAACTTTTATTACCTCGTACTCACTAGGGTTCATTGATCTTTAATATATAATGGGGAAAATCACTGGATTGGGCTGGTTGATCACCCTGATCTACAAATATATTGGAGTTGGCAGTCGCAATCACAGAGGAAACCCTTGTCGGTTAACTCTACATGATGGTATTTCAGATCTGAAGAGACGGTGGGACGTTTCCCCCACAGCCATTGAGGTGACGGGATTTCCCAATTATAATTAATTCTATTACAAAATTAACCCTTCTTTGTGACAAAATATAGGGGAGTTCTAGCTTTTTTTCCATTCATGGGAATTAACAACTAGTCAAGCACAATCTCAAATTTTTTAATTTTGGGCTAATTGCTTGCACATCACTTCAAAATGGGAATTTGTGGATTCATGAATGACTTAACTTTATAATACGCTATGGTTGGGTTGGGGGGGGGGGTGTCAGTTCAAAATGAAATAAACGAAAATTATCTCATATTTTATCACCTATTATTTTAAAGAAAATGACGACTTTTTTCGGAAGAATACATTAACCTGTCCTCAGAGCACACATCTGAGAGTCGCTTCCACACTGTGCTATTTTCCACTCAACTGTATTTTCTATTTGTCCCGTTAGGGTGGTGCCATTTTCCTTAGGAGATGCACTCGGACAATGGGGGGAGGGGGCTCAGTACTGATTTTGGTGATAGAAGAATTTGGGTTTGGAACAACCTGAACTGGAGCTAGTTTTTGTCGTCTGAAACCATACTTTAAGTTTGATTCCCATAAAATTTATGGTAATTTTGGAAGTCAAATGTAGGCAAGAAGAGGTTCTTTCATTTTCATGACAGGTGCATCTGTGGATATCATAAACTTGAAGTACATGTAGGAATCTGTTGAACTGACATTTTGACTAAAAATATTACGGTCCGTTACGTGTTACGTTTTTCTTATACCAGCCTACTGTGGGAACCCTGAGCTTAATCTGCACCACTTACAGATAGCTAGGCCCAAAAAAAAACAAGTTTGTCTCAAAGACCGCGCGCATTATGTTTTAAAGTGTTTTTTGACCGCAATAGTTGTTTTTTTTTTAAAAAAAAAAAACTCGAAATTTTTTTTTTGGTAAAATTTCAGAAAAAAAATGAAAAGTTTGGCCGTGAGCGGCCACAAAACATTGAAAAAAGTGGGGGCCCAAAAATTCATTAAAAAAAAAGAAAAGAAAAACCGCATTTCGCATTCTGTGCGTTTTTCTAAAAAAAAAACCAACAAAAAACGCATTTCATATTACATTGTTTTCACATTTCTTCTAGACAACTTGTTTTTTTTGGGCCTATTTTTTTTTTTTTTTTTAAAAATCATGTCACTGTCAATTACAGATGCCTATTCCATAAAATTCTGGAAATTCTGAATTTGACGTGGACGACCAAAACACAATATTTATTTATCTTGCTTAGCAATTTATGTTGTGTCTAACAAATACTAATGCCCAAATCTAGGACATATCAATCTAGTTATTATGAAAGGTGGACCCTGCCATCAATCGACCTGAACGTCCCTGTCCAAACAGTTGACACAGCAAAGCCCTATGTTTCAATCCTCCATTATTTTCAGATCTTTTGGGGCTCATATCATTCTGTACTAAGCTGATTATTCAAAAGCATTGGTAGTTGACAGACAGTGGGAATTGGCAATGTGGTTTTTTTGGTGAAATAGCCTCTTTGAGTCGGTGCACATTAAAGGCATGTTTAATATGTCCTTGTAGTGTAGGTTTTATATTTTCCTGTCCAGATTGTCACTAAAATAAAATGAATACTTGCATTGAACAGAATATTTTGTTGTCACCGATGGTAGCTATGTGTTTGATGGGGTGGTATAGACTTACTGTTTTTAAACCAACAGCTATTACTTCTCCTAGTATCACTGTGTACCTATTTGGATTGTTTTTCCCTTCTTTGATGGACCTTATAAAAAAAAAATTCTAAATACCATAGGTTTCTATAGAGACAACTCTTCATTCCTTCAAAAAACCCAGCACGGCTGTTTGACCCCATGCAAATATGTCTCTTTTATTTTTAGAGCATTTTTTAAAGCAGTGGCGACACACTTTGGACAATAAGTAAGGGCCGAGCAAGAGCTTATTCCCTCTGGAACGAGCCAAAAAATCCATCGGCTTGCGGGAATCTTGCCATCTAGATCTACAAAGGTCCCAATAATTGTATGTTATAGCGCCCTCTTATATACTGTAACCCCCTTCTCCATGGGTAAACTAGATTTTTTACAGAAAAGTCATATTTGCCCAAAATGAACTTTCGGTAAAAATTTAACACAGATGTATTTATCCATACCTAATATAAATTAGTGGTTTTGTTTTAAACTTTTATTATTCTGGTTTTTGTCCACTAATTAAGTGAGAATTTCATTCAACAAGATGGTGCCTAATTTTGCATTTTTGTGGCAATGCACATCGTGTGTTGCACTTTACTTCCCTTAGAGACATCCTGTCACCACCAAAATGCCCTACACTGTTACACCTCCCCCCCACCTTTTCCCCTTTCAATGAGTTTAAAACAAACTCAAACCTTTTGAACACTACCAAAATAATTTGACTTAAATGTAGCGAAAATACAGAATATACAAAATTAAAAATTTGGTGTTTTTTTTAAGAAAAATTCCCCACTTGGCAGAAAAACAACTAAGTGCTTGGGCCGCAGTGTATGTGTGTGGTGTTTGTTGTGTGTGTGGCTGTGCGCATGCAATGTATATGATCCTTAACAGGCCCTTCGAGGCACAATATACCATGCCACTGAGGCTAGAAAATGCACCAATTCCCAAATGATGTGATGACGTCATCATAACGAACACCCATATGGGCACAAATCGCTGCTGGGCATTGACACCTTGGTTGCTTTCCCTCATGGTCATGGGATGGACCCCCCGGTTCGATTTTTCAACCCACGATGTGAAATCTTCTTTAGCGTCTAGTCCCCTTTAATTAAACCACCCCTTTCCCTTCGTCCTGGGATTCGGCTAGAACATGAGCCTTATTAGGTTAAGGGTACACGTTAAAAATAATTTGTAAAAAACAGGCATTTGGGATGGGACTCACTACATGCAGAACGGAAAATAACTGCATGGAGCCGTCAAATTACGAACCATGTCAGGGAACGTAAAATAACGCCGTAAAATCTCAGCGTCAACATCAAAAAGCGTTTTTGTTTGTTTTGACCATCTTAACAATATTAAGATTAAACGGTATTAACAATCCGCTGACAATTTAACGTTCGAGCTATGGCATCATACACCGTGTATTACGTTACAACTGGTTGTAAAAAGGTTCCTATTTCAGGCAAACAATTGCACAATTGAGAAAAAAAAAAAGCAATAAACAAATGGAAAACGTGAAGAAATAAAGATTTAAACAGTTCATACACTTTGTTTTTTATATGGTAATGTACACATTCTATTCTAATGTCACCAATTAACTATCATCATATGAATAAACAATACCTACCTTACATAGATTCGAACCTGGGCCTAAGATTACAAGTCCTAACCTTATCCACTACACTTCATGACTTTACTGATAGTAACTGCTAAATCACATATAATTTGTGTGTATACTTTTTTTCAAAATTAAACATAAATATAAGACAAAAAAACAAAAAAACTAAAAAATCAATAAATTTAAAAAAAATGATAGTGAAAATAAGATTGTGCATTTTAAAGACTTTATTACGAGTTATTTAACACTTTATAGGTAAAACTGATTTTTCATAGTTGTATTCTTACAATTAAAACCAATTAAGTTAAAAAGGACCTAAATATTACGAACATATAATAACGGTCATCGTCAAAATGTGTAGTATTCGTTTTTTAACCACTTGTTTATTGTCATTTTTCTGCTTCCAATGGTAATTTTATGGAAGCAATCAACAATTCTGGGGAGGAAGTTTTATTCCTCCGGGATGGACCTTAACAACTATAGGCCCATTTCCAACTTGAAAATTTTCTTTCGAAGGTCGTCGAGCGCGCCTCCAGTGCACACAGCTACAGCACTTCATTCATGAATCGGGACCTATATGGGTCGTCAACCAATCAATCGTTCCCATACACAACATTTCTCCCTATTCTTCTCCACACTAACCCGCCAATTACTTCTTTTCCCCCCTTCCCTTCTTATCTCTCTCTCAGAAAATGAGAAAAGAGATGTTGAGCGAATAAGAGGCCCTTACTCTACTCCTCCGTTGCCGGGATAGCCGAAGAACCGTTTGCTTGTTCTTTCTTGTTCTTCTCGATCTCTCCGAAGGATCCGCTTTTCATAGATACGGTTGAACCATTTGTTGTCTTTTTTTTAACGCGCTGAGGGATCGTTATGGGCATCATGTGGTGAGGTCCTGAAGAGTGGTTTGAAAGCTACCTCTCCCGATCGCAAACAATATGTCCCTGTCGGCGAAAGGTCATCCAGAATTAATATGCCTACCTGTGGTTTTCCCCAGGGATCGGTCCGTGGGTCCTTTTGCATTTCACTGTCTACATCTTCTCTACCCTGGAGGATGTTTATAATCCAGTTCATGGAATGACATCAATGCCATGTTTTATATGCCGACGACCACCTCACGAGACGCTCCACCAGACTCAAGCGTGACCGCGGAACTGGACCGAGCAAACACCGGGCAGAACCACAGCCGAACGGCGATCAGCCACACCCCTTTATATCCCCATGCAAGCCCGACTCGATTTTGACCAGACCAAACTCTCGTCATGGGCCAGCTTCAAGTAATTTGTTCGTGATGTAAAATCATTGATTTGTGCGTCAAATCATCTTCTATTCATTCTACTCCCTCACGCACTAAACTTAACTGAGATTGATTTGTTGCATATGTCTTCTCTTTCTCTTTCTTTCTTTTCTGTTTATGTCTTTTCTTTCCTTTTGCGTCTTTGCTACAGACAACGCAACCCCTCCTTCCTCCCGTCGCATCTTTTTTTCTCACAATCCCCTGTTTATCCGACACTACTTAGCTCCCTCTGCTAGTCATCTGTCGCGTTGTCGAGAACGCGAAAAAAAGCTTGCGTTGGGTGGCGTCGTGATGGATAGCATATGACACTCGTGCAACTCATGTACTAACTTTGTTGCCGTTCTGCTTGCCATGCCTCCACAAAATCGGTCAGATTTGGAGATATATTGACAGACAAACAACCGCCGAACGTCTCGTTCACGCTTTTGTTACCTGCGCTCCTGGCTTCCACTAATTCCCCTTTGTATTGGAACTCTCTGCACCTCCCCTCTGTTCCAGCTTCCCCGCGTTCAACCCCGTGCTTCGTCTTATAACCACGTGCAAAGAAAGACCGGTAATATCAACGCTCTTAAATCACTCTCTTGTCGTGATCTTCACTGGCTTCCAATTAAAGACCGGATCATTTTTAAAATTCTTCTCATCACTTTTAATTTAAATCTCTTCATGGTAGGTCTCCCTCTTACCAATCGCCGATATCATCAACGTTCATGTTCCCGAATTCTCAACCTTCAATTCTAACTCCTAACTCTTCGTCTGCTCCTCCAATGCCACCCCGTCGCGAGTTTTCACCAGATGCTGTTTATTAATTACGGCGAAGGGGGGGTGGCGTTTTCTATCGCTAAACAACCCGCCCCCTTTTTGTGTTGCATAGATTGTCCTGCTCCACCTGTCACCCCCCTGCCAAGAATTTACCGGCCCCCTTTCCAGCGTCTTCTGAAGACATATTTATTCGATATTGATATGTGATTTTAACTGTATATTGGATTGTAAGATTCATCCTTCAAGCTTCTGAGAAGCCCGCCTGTTATTTTTCCATTATTGCTTTTCGTAATTTTTTAAGTAATATGATGTAATCTTTAAGGTCCCAGTCTGGTCGGTTTTTACTTTTGGAAAGCGCCTAGAGTCTTGCTGGTGTGTGGGCGCTCTCTGCCCTGCGTTGTTGTTGTTGTTGTTTTTTCGAACCCTAGGTAATCCAAGTGCGCAGATTTTCCTCCTTGGGGTTTTACCCGTCATTTTAAAGTTTAATTTCCTGGTAAATTAAGGCACCATTATGGTGGGCTACACGGTGTACCCAGAATTTTGGATTAAAGTCCCTCCCCTGTTTTGTTGTACTTGGGTATTTTCTCTTGTTTGCTTCACGCCATCGTGCCGCTCCTTTCTCTTATCCTTGTCCCCCGCGTAGTGCCCCACTGCCCCCACCCACACCCCTGAGGTGGTGCTCCACATCCAAGGAATTAAATGTGGAGCTGGCAAGAGATCCAGTACATGGGTACATACCAGTAACACCTCATGTCATTACTAGACACAACAGTCCACTGCCCATCTCAACAATACCACAATACGAACGATAATTCATCATAACGTACAAGTGCCCAATTCACACCCTCCACGTGATCTCCACAAAAACCACCACACAAATTTTATTTCTCATCATCCAGTTTCAAAGCTAACTCCCCCATCGGACGGAGTCCACCTCAACAACCAAAAACCATCCGCCCGGCTTAGGACTTCAATTCTCTTTCACTAAGCGCCTCTGACTCGATCAACAGCTTCCAATCCCCACTCCCTCATTGAGCGGAATCTGCCTCTAACACAACCCAAACCATATGGAAAATGAGTCCTGACGCTACCTACTACTAACTGGTCCCTTTTTCCCCAAAACACCTACCACAGCCTTTCTCAACATCAAAGGGCCCCACACTGACAGAACTGTTTAAAGTCATGCTAGTGACATCCACTCCAGCCACCATCCCGCCATGTAACCCACCCCGCCCTTCATTCCCTACACTCCATTTCCTGGCCAAGCTAACACAAACACCCCCGAAGAGCCCCCAGCACCTTCAGGGGCCCCCCCCCCCTACCCAGAATTTTTGCATTGGGTGGGTGGGATGGACATTTTCACACCAACAACGTCCACTGTTCTTGCTCTCTGCCAAAAATGCGAATTGGGCTGTGCCACCTGTTTCCCCTCCCCCCTAAACCAAAACAACGCGATGCGTGAAGCCTCATTGGTTGTAAGGTGCTGACGTCACCCCATATTGTCCCTCGCCCCGCACGGCCCTCAATGCCGACGATTCTGAAAAGGGCATACACGAATGAACAGTTGGGGAGGCTTCCTTAACCCCACCCCCAACCCAAAAGGGGGAGACCAAAACACCCAGTAAAGCGGAGTCCCCGTGTGGACAAAATCACCTTTTGGCCATACACGCTTCAAAAGTTGTACATTGTCCCCCAGCGGGCCCTTGAACCAACACAACTAAATGTGTGGTGCTCCACAGCCAATGAAATTAACGTGGAGTGCTGGCAAGAGAGCAAGTACAGTACATACCAGTGTAAAACCCCCGCAATATGCCATTACTAGACACAACAGGCCATGCCCATCTCAACAAGTACCACAAATAATCGAACGATTATTCCTCATAACGTACAAGGGGCCCCATTCAACACAACACTCCACTTGATTCTCATCACACACCAACCAACAAATTTTTATTTCTCAGCAATAAATCCAGTTTCAAGCTACTCCCTCATTGCGAGCCGGAGTCCACCTCAACACACCAAAAACCATCCGCACAGGCTAGGACTTTCCATTCCTCTTTCACTATCTCCTCTTACTCGATCACACTCTCCCAGACCACCTCCTCATGATCTCGTCTGCCCCAAACACCCCGCCCCGCCCCCCCCCCCCCCCCCCCCACTTGTTCTCTCCCCACTTGAGGGAGCCAACCCGGGATGGATGCCCTGTTTATGCCCGCTAAATTACTTGTCGCCTAAATTATACTTAGATTATCCCTAGGCTACAAATTCTTTTATGAAAGGACCCAACATTGACGCTGCAGACACATGAAGGCACCTCCATGCCCCCTAACATACCACCAACTATAATTGACCTATTTTATTGACCATTTTTATTGACCAGTTAGTTCTATCTATTTTACATCACTATATTTTTTTTTTTTTTAGTGCCTCATCTGTTGTTTTATCTTGTACCGCAGGACCAAACACCCCATTATTAATATTATTAGCAACAGAGTTTATATTTACTTTCACTATTTTATGATTTTTATTAATGTATTACTTTTAATTTATTTATTTTTTATTTATTTTTTTTTTTTTTTTAATTTTTTTTTTTTTTTGTAATTTATGTTATTATCTATTTAATTTGAAATTTCCCTTTTTTTTAACATTTGGACATTATCATTATCTACTACCATTGCTAACATTATTTCTCTGGAGTGAACCAATTGTAACGCTGGCGGCCAAGCCCCCCACTATTAAATCACAACAACATGATACAAGAAAACATTCACTGGGGTGGCGCAACCTTCCCTAACCTAACCCTCTTCGCGCTTGACACGAAACCAACAAACTCCCTATACTATGGCACCTTTACGTACCTATCGCCCAACCAGCAGTCGGTCTACCGACTTTTCACCAAGCCTCCCCGAGAAGGAGGGCCACTCTCTTACAGACTCTTTTCAAACCCAGTACTATTATTACGGCATTTTCCACCCGCTTTGGTAAACACCTGACAAAGCCTCACAACATGACAGTACGCACGCACAATCAAGATACAGTGCCTGATTTGGTCGAATCCCCTTGCAGATTCTCCCGGGTTTTCACGGACCTGTGACGTCCCCCTTTCGTGCTCGGGAAAACGCCCTCCATCCACCACCAAACGGTACACTGCCTCGCACACGGTCCTAGTCATGCCTCACGCTAATGGTTTGGGAATCGACTGTATATTCGAAGATGGAAGGGGGGTTTGACCGCCTATGGGAGGAGAATCAACGGAAATCTCTGCAACAGAAGGCCCCCTAGCCACCTAAACTAGTAGCAAATAGGGAAACACTCACACAGGATAAGCCACAGCCCCGCACCTTGACAAAGCCCCAAAATGCCTGAAAAATTTTTTTGGGACGTGAACCCCGGCTACTTGCCAACTGGCGCACATACGAGTACGCAACGGCTTTTTTTGCCCGGCAAGCTGCAAAATTTTTACCTGAATTTATTTATTTAGGCGTCATTGAAACAGCACAAAACCCCCATAACCAGCATCAGCACAGCCGTGGTACTACACGCCCGGTCCATTGAAAATCTTAAAACGACCCAAATTGGATTGCTACACACGCTCATGGAACGATCTGAACTCACTGGGGGGCCATCATCGTGACCTCCCCGTTCACCAATCAACCCGTACTCAGCTTGCAATGGGCCCGTGAAGAAAATCGGACAAACTACGAGTTTTTTCCCCCACACTGACTTCTTCCAGGACTCTGCTGTGCCCCGGGATGGCCAAATTTCCAAGAGGAGCGAGCATTTAAGTTTAGTCATCAGAGATTATGTCCAGCAGGGGTCATGCTTCTCGCAGAAAAAAAAAAAAAAAAAAAAAAGTAAAGAGCAAAATTTTCACATGGCGTCACCCTGGTCTTGCTCTCTGCCAAAATGCGAAGTCTGCCACCCTTCCGCCAGAACCAAAACAACGCGATCGGGAAGCCCCATTGGCTGTAGGTGACTGGACGTCACCTTGTGCCGGCCACAGCCCGACTGGCCCCTCAGGCCGACCGATGCTGAAAAAGGGCATACACGAAGGCAATTTGGAGGCTTCCTGACCCACCCCCACCCCACAGGGGAGACCAAAACCGCCAAGTAGCGGGCCCGTGTGGACAAAACACCTTTGGCCAGACACTCTGGCAACAGTTGTACATGTATGGATATTTTTATCATGTGCAGACTTTGAACTTGTTGGGAAATTGTCCCTCAAATTTTTGTGTTACAAGCACTGTCCTGCAAAAGTAAGTTTAACCAGATTTCTGTCTTTCCCCTGAGCTGCTCAGCACAAGACTAAGAAAACACTATTTTCTGTATTGTATTATGGATTTGTCCAGTCAAGTTTTGTAATATTTTCCTCTTTTTTTTTTTAATTAAAATATTTGCAACCAAACTTGGTCAGAAGAAACCACTGGCCCAATATCATAGTTGTGTACTTCCAGATTGCGGTGAGAGGTCGTGTGGGCAGATTAAAGGGTCATTCTGTGAAACTCTTTCCAATTCGGTTTTTGTCCACAATCAAATCTACGATTAAGCAAACTGTTGTCGGGAATAAGCACTGACCTAAATGCCTCATAGGTGAGGTTTACTTCAATTGGGGTGAGATGTCTTGTGGGCCAACTAGAGGGACATCTTTAATCTCTCAATTTGTTTTTCCATGCTTTTAAAATCAATGCTACAATTTGCCAAACTTTGTCAGAATAAGCACTGTCAAAAGCCCCATGAGTGTCCAGATATTGGGGTCCAAGGTCATTGTGGAGGGGCATTCTGTACTTTTCACATTCTGAAGTGGTACATGTGCTAATTAAATGTTAAACTTTTTCTTCTGATCAAGATTGGTGCGAGGACACGTGGTTCAAGAAGCGGCTTGGTTTAATGACATGTAAATCCGGGAAAAAACTGCATTTTGGTGGGGTCCAACTGTTCTCAACGGTTTTATGTTCCTAACTCGAACTCTCTTTCAAATAACTTGGGGGACACCCTAAATTGGTCCGAGACCCAAATGGCGGCCCAATTACAAATTTTGCCGCAAAATTACATAATTACATAAAAAGTATGTTGAAATTGTCATTTCAGATTTGTCCGGGTGTGCTGTTGATATCCTTGACCTATGTGCTCTTTTTTTCTCAAAACCCATGCTGAAGCACTACTCATGATTTTATCTCATAATCCAAGATGGCGGCCAAAATCCACCTAGTTGTCATATTACGTAATTTTGAGCTATTCGGGCCTATTAAGTTCACCTTTTATACTTTTTCTGGCTGGATGTGTTATTCTGAACTTATACTCTATTTGCTGAGCTTACAGGCTACCTAATATTTAATGGACCAAAATTATTTTACTTAGTGATTGTGATGGGAGCTGCCGATTAACACATAATTCA